>JAMQGT020005526.1:0-105458 GCA_024447675.2 Pterophyllum scalare
CTGCAGGATGCTTGCTGCACATGCACTGCTCTTTAGCTCTCTGCTCATTAGTCTGCTGTTTGCTGGCAGCTGGGAAGTCAGACTGAGTGACGCTGCTCTGCCCCCACCTCATCTTCCACATCAGCAGCAGATGAACGGCTCGATTGACCAGAAATGATCAGCTGAAGGAAAACAAACATGCAGGCAGGCCGGATGAGGTGGGCGAGGGGGAGGTTTTTTTGTGTGTGTGTGTGTGTGTGTGTGTGTGTTATGACTTGCTTCAACATTATAGCAATGTGCAGCGTGTGAGGCTGCTTCCAGCTCAGTGGTGTCCTGGGTCAGGGGGTTATGTTTCTTGTGCTGTGTGATGTACATTTCTTACAGTTCACTCATTCTGGTTTCCTCGGACGTGCAGAGATCATCTATTTATATTCGATCTAAACATGTACGACCTGCTAAATACTAAAGGGCACAGTCACCCTACTGTGTGGTATATCAACTACATCTACACAAAACACAGCCAAGCTATAAACACACACACACATCATTTTGTGGATGCCCGGAGAAAAACCGCAGACGCATTTCACAAGTCAGCGTAGATGGGCAGCGAAGGCTTTTTGCTTTTAAAGTAGAGACCGTGTATCTGCCAGCGCTGCCCAGCTGCAGTGGTTAAAGCACACAGCCTCCCCGCCTGTACCCACTAACAGTTGAACTGTCATCTTAGAGACACGTGTGCATCAGGAGTCACTCAAACATGCAGATTTTTGTCCTCCATCAACTCATAGCTTAGATCATGTCTGAAGTTTCTGAGAAATCCAAAGAAGTGCCAACACAGTCTTATAACCAGGGCCGTAGCTGAAGGGCAGTGAGTCTGGGGTGGCACCAGCACAGCTCTCCCTAAAAGGTTATTGTAACCCCACCCAAAAAAAAACAAAAAACCAGACTCCCCCCCCTCATAACTCCACAGTGGCTCTCCGCTCTCTAACTGCTTTACTTAAAAAAAAAAAAAAGAACCCAGTTAAATAACCTGAAAACGTTCCTGCTTATTACACATCCCTGTGGTCTAGCCGGAGGAAACATGGGCGGGCCATCAGGGAGCAGTATGGAAGCAGACATGCTCTGTGATTAGCGATGGTGAAGCAGCGTTGCACCATTCCATCAGCAACCAAAGACAACATGAAGGCAAGATGGTGCAGCTGAGTGAGAGCTGCAACTAAACCATCAGAGGCTGCTGATGTGACGGGGCTGAAGTGGCGCAGTGAAGGGGGTGACAAACTCTCAGTGATGTGTGTGTGTTTTACAAAGCGTCTGCCTGGACATACTGAGCGGATACACAGTGACACGGTGCTCTCAGTTGTGTGTTTGCAGCTGTTGACGTTACCTTCATCTTACTAAGCAGGGTCCTTAAAGCCCTTTTCAGATCGGGGGTCTTCTCCGACGGTGAGACTGCCTGCCACTGCAGAGGAGAGTTCAGACTCAGCGCCCAGCCCACAGACAACATGCTGGGGTGGGAAGGGATTTGGGTCGGGGGGGGGCTCGAAGCAGGGTACAGCTGGGTTAGGATGGAGGGAGGCGAGATGGGGCAGGATGGAGCTGACAGTGTCCAGCTTATGGGCCAATGGGAATGGGGAGCCGCAGGGAGAATGGCAGGCGGACTGAGAGCAGGGAGGGTCGTAGCAGACGTCTCCCATAACTGCAGAAGCTTTTTACTATCGATCTGAGTCGCTTTATATGAATGAATATAACTTAGAACTGAAAAATTTAATGGGTGATACCGCAGCCTCAGTGCCAGAGTGGAGTTTGATTAGGTCTTAACTGCATAAACTCTGGAAGGGACGACTCATCCAACCTAGAGCTGAAGCAACAATCACAGCAGGGCAATGACTTTCTCTACTGGGCGAGCTGAGGCCGTTCACTACAAAGCGCTGACATCACAGGGAGCTAACCACCTGCTGGGGTGGTGGGATGAGGTGAGCGGCCTGCACGCAGATGCTGGGATGTTTGTGACTGATGGAGGAGGGAGGAGTTTTGTTCAAAGGAGAACAACGCAGCCTAGTTTCAGAAACTTCATGACAAGAAAACAATCATCATCTCTATCTGGACTTCATACGAAGCTGTGCGAGCTTAACTCTGTACTCAGATTCAAACCAGCAGCCAGTAAAAACAAACAGGTTAGTTTGTTTAGACGAAGCATTTAAAACACTTTTTTTTTTCTTTTTAAATCTTCAAAGTCAACTGCACATGAAGTTCTATGTTCAGTTTTCACTGACCTCTCTGTCAAACTGTGAGAGCGGTGCATCACCGCAATCCACCCCCCCGCCAGAGGACAGGGAGCTTTCAGAGGGAGAGGTCATGGTCTGGCGCTTGGACCCGTAGCTTCCTCCCGACAGCTCCCTGCGGAGTGCGCTGCCATTCTGCGAGGACGAGCCTGCACAGAGGAGAGGAGGCAGCAAACATGAAGCTCCAGCACTGATAGATATGAGCTCAGGTTCAGGAGAGGTTCAGCAGGCTGCTGGTACTCACGTATGCCCAGTCCACTACTGGCACTCATGGAGCGGCCCGGCTCGGCCCGGTTCTTGGTGATGGAGGGAATGCTGACGGAGCCGCTGAATCCCGCTCGGCTATCCTGAACACGGACGTTCTGGTTTAAACACGCAGAAAACAAAACAAACACACACACACACACGCCAGAGAGTGCAGTGCAGGGGGAGAGGAGTGAGGAGGGTGCACAGCTATGAACATATATAAACATGCTCATAAGCACACACATAGATGATCCACTTGTGATTCCAATACTGAGATTTGGGCAGAAAAACATGCATGCATGCTCTCCATAGACATAACTCAGGACCAGAGTGTGTGAGGGTGATTTTCTCCACTCACGTGTCAGTGATTGCACGCTTAACGTCACAGGATAAAATGTGTATTCGTGGGCTTCCTGTGTGTTTGAGTCTGCATGCGTGTGCTGTCGCAGGATGCTGTGTGTGCATCTGCATAACCAAGTGTGTATATGTGTGTGTGTTTGAACATGTACCATGGGCAGATCTTTTAGGATCTGGATCCCATCTCCTGGTCCCATGTGAGCCACGTGGTTGAAGTTGGTGGGATTGGAGATCAGCTTGTTCCTCATCTCTGGATCTCGCAGCATCTCTCTGGGATCACAAACAGACACAAATTCAGAGGCTCAAAGGGAGCGAAGAGGCTCAACGAGTCACATTAAGTGACACTGAGAGGCTCTCCTCTGTTAAACATGGACTCTAACATGTATCAAGTTGGCTGTAGCTAGTCAGGGTTTTTTTGTTTGTTTCTTTAAACCAACTACTGCGACACAAAATATCTTTTTCCTTTTCACTGTGACTACAGCAGATTATTTTCTCTAAGTTTTTTCCCTAATTTTTGCATGACGAACCCGCAGCCGTGATGCTAATACAGCCACTAACCGGTGCAGCAAAAATGCAACCATCAGAAACCGTGGCGCGGGACGGCATCCATTAGCATCAGAAAGCAGCTCGGGGCCACGTTGAGGTTTGGAGAAAAAAAACAGTGAATTCCCCGATGATGCACAGGGAGTACGAGGCTTCAGGTAAACTACCTCCTCTGCTGAAGACGCTCCTCTTCGGGCACCCTGAAAGAGTAGCGTCTCTTGTTGTTCATGCTGCGCACCATCTGCTTCCTGCTGTTGTCTGATGTCTCCGGGACAACCAGCTCGTCACCCTCTGAAAGATCGCAACAAATGACAAAAGTAATCATTCGCCTGCTGACGCTGCACACTGTGATTTAATTTCCATTTTCTAATATTAACTAAACCTTCTTGCTGTGAGGCAGCAGTGACAACCACTGCACCACTGCGCACTCATTAGCTCCACGATGCTGAGCGACGTTGACATCTGGCTGATGTGCGGCACAGCTCATCTTTAAGTTTGCCATATTCTCCATTTATTTTCTGCTGCCTTATAATTTTACTACAACCTTTCTCAAATAGAAATATTGTACATTTAACGCCTACAGTCTAAAACAGATTAAAACTTTACATAGAAAAGACTGTTAAGCAGTTGAAATGAGCAGGATCCTGACCTGCCACAAAATTAATTAAGCAATCTAATAAAGTGAAGCCAACAGGAGACTTTACTTTTCCTACTGATGTTCAAATATAACCATGCAAAGCTTCATACAGCAAAAAAAGGGCACCCTTACCGGCCATCTTGTTTCTAAAATAGATGAGGCGAACTGTTTCCAGGCCCAGCAGGTTCAGAGAGCCATCCACGTTCAGAGGCCGCACCTGGAGGAGAAGCAGAGAAATCAATTTCTGAGCAGTGAGCATTTAGTTTAGTGGAGGGAGTCACATTATACATAGTTTGAATTGTAGCAATCAAAGATCCAGACAGAGTCTTTGGAAATGAGCATTAGCAGCAGACACCGACCTTCTTGAGCGGGATGGTCTGAATCCACTCCATCGTGTTGACATCAAACACATCCACAGCGTTCTCACTGTACACAGACAGGTAGGGGGCGTTGTAGCCTGAAGGAGAGGAGACAGCATTTGTTAAGTGTTTTCACTTTACGGCCTCAACCCGTATTTCCACAGGGTGGATGGCCTGTCCATCATGCCACATGCTGCATCTTTGTATCTGCATCTAAAACTGTAACTGCATATAAATGAAGCACATCTGCACTCACAGGCAGCGTTGGGCACAGCTGGCCACATCAGCTCCTGCTGGCGCGACCTGCGGCCCTGTGAGTCCACGTACACCCCGATGGCACTGAAGCACAGCAGCAGCTCCTTGCTGGAAATCTCTACAGCACAGAGCGCATCCAGGCTCTGCTGAGGGATGAAGGCCAGCGTGTGGTCCTCAGGGTGGAGCAGGCTGACGGGGGACAGTCCCCATGGACACTGTGGAGGGTTTCAGAAGCACAAAGTCAGACATTAAGAAAGCATCTTATGGGGATCAGAGGAATGTGTCTGTATGTAATCAGACTCAATGAAAAGCACATAAAGTACCTGTAGCGCATGAAGCCAGACTGGTAGCCCACGTAAAGACGCTCACTGAGCAGACCCATCCACTGAACTGGCCCCGGGGCCTGCAGCTCCCGCAGCCGACGGTGACGCATTTTACTCTTGTTCACCTGCGAGAGTTTTCGCACATCACAAAGTTAAAAAAGTAACAAAAAGTAAGCACGGCAGAGGCCGAGAGGGCTAGCGAGTTTGTTTTCTGACCTCATAACATATGATTTTATTCTTCATGGCCACGCAGAGGCAGGTGAGGGAGCCGTTGCGGACTGGACCTGACACGATGGTCTGGCAGCCTTTCGTCTCAGCCAGCTTGTAGAACTCGGTCTCGCGGCCGTCCAGGGCCTGCGTGGGGAAGAGGCGGACGTGGCGGTTCCTGCCGGAGATGACCGCCAGCAGCTGCTCGTGGAGTATCAGGTCGATGTGGTGCACCTTTTTGTTGTCCCCCACTCGGATTATTTCTGAGGACAGAGGGAAAGGACAGGTGGGAGGGAGGATAGGCAGGTAAGGAGAGGTGACACCCAAGTCACACAACTTGTCAGTTTTACTCCCAGGAACTTCTCTCAAGCACTTTAATTCTGTGGTTTCCACTGTGAATCTAACAACGTGGAAACTTCCTGCAGAGTTGGCTGAGATGTGGGAACGTTTGTGTTTTAGAACTTAACTGTGTCCAAAAATTATGGCACATTTGTGTGAGTCACTGTGTTGTTTTCATCAGTCTCTTCATTCCCTTCTAACTCACTTGACCACTGCTGATCTCTGTCTCTCTTAATGAGCAACGAGGAGGCAAGTTTACCTTGTTGAAGTATACGAGCCACTGCAGAGCTACTGTTGTGATGCCTACTCATAACCTGAACTGTCAAAGTATTACCTCCTATGAAGGTCCTTTTTTGGGGGGGGGGTTAAAAAAAAAAAACACTCACACACACACACACACACACACACACACACACAGAACAGTTCTCTGAAACTTAAGTTGGGCCCTGGTCCAGTGGAAAAATAACTACAGATGCAGTTCAGAGGTCCACAACAGCACAAACCAAAGACATTTACAGGAATACAGATGAGAAGAAACAGCTTTTGAGTGGTTCTTACCATCTTTGGTGACGTGGACGACAAAAAGGCCTTCCTCATTGCCCAGGGCAACGCGCTCATGATCTGAGGGCAAAACAAATGGAGTGAGACGGCGGCAGTAAGGAGACAGAAAAGGACTCTGTACTAAAAATTCTCTGACCTACTTCCTCTGTAATCAAACTAACAGTAATCAAAGTGCAGGGATGAGGGTCTTTGTCTGACTTTAATGGTTAAAAACAGACAAAATAGCTCCTTCTATGATGATGATTATGCGCTCAGTCTTTCTGGGTCTGGGTGATTTGCAGGGACGTAACGGTTTCCTTTAACATTTGTTGCAGACTGAGTTGTGTGACTCTTTGTTAAGTCATCCTGTTTCCTTCTGAAGTGAAACACGAGCCTTGCGTGCCCACCTATGATAGCAGCAGACTGTGTTGTCTTGATGAGGGGCAGTGTGCTGTCATAAGCCTCCTTGGGGACGTAGACAAAGCGCTCCTTGAGCTTGTTCCTCTTTAGGATGCGGTGGAGCTCGTTGAGGAGGCCCACCCACTTGTTCCTCTCCTGGTCGCTGTCGGCCAGGATCAGGATGGAGGGCTTGTGGCTGCTGGAGGGGGAGAGCTGGGATGCGGTCACCTGATGAAAGAAGAGGGAGGATGAAAGGTCACATTATATGTTTGAAAAAGATTCTTTTGCTGTTTGTTGTGAGTGCATCTAAAACCAACTCCTAGTTGGGAACAATAACCAAAGCAGTAAATTCATTAGAAATTCATTACAAATATTATGAACACTACTGGGGCTTGCACTCAGCTCTGATCAAGTGTGGTCTCCAAAATCATTGCTGTTCACTTAAAGGAACGTCTGACCAGTTTTCCTGAAACTAGTTGCACAGAGAGGATGAAAAGGAACTCACTCTGAATATACAGGGAATGTCCTTGCGGCTGGCGTGGATGACATCAGAGGCCAGGACCGAACTGACGGAAAACTCTTCATCCCTGGGTGAAAGATTGAGATCAAAGTTTACATATGCAGACGGTAACTTTAACAGCATGTTAACATCTTGCTTTCAAACAATGAACCACTATTCACTAAAAGCTCGGCTGCACATCCAAAACATTTTGAAGAAATGTAAATAACTATGTTATAAATATTCCAATTAGGGCCACTATAGTTAAAGTGTTCTGTCCTGAGACGGCCCTGGGGGAGGACGCATCCCTGCCTCCTGGAATCAGAAACAGATACTCTGTTGTTGAGGTCTGATATAGCACGACAGGTGGAGGTGAGCTGCAAAGCAGCTTGTGGATGCGCAGCGAGCTGCTTAGTCTGAAACCGCTTAAACGGCTCGCATTGTGCTAGCTTTGCTGACCGGATGTGTAGAAGGGCACCAGCTGACGTGGGCTGGAACTGATATCAGTCGATCTGTTGGGATGCTCGATTTATGAGAATTATTTCCATAACTGATTCATTTTGCCTATTTTTAGATTAATCTTGTGGTTTAAAAATGTCAAAAAACAGGAATATATACATATTATATATATAATTTGCCTGAGCACAGTGATGACGTCTTTCAAACACACATCCAAACATTTCAAAAGCCAAAGTCATTCTGTGAGTTTACCGTCACAGACTGAAAGAAAACAAACAAAAAAGACAGGCAATTGTTCCTTTAATACTTAAATAACTTCCTGACTCATCTTTTTAGCTGTTATTTTTAGTACCAAGGAGGAGCTGGTAGTAGTTCTTACCTCATATCTATGACTTGACTGACTACTACACTCGGCTGTGTTGCTTTTCCTTCTCCCAGTTCATAGAGGAACAACTTGAAGTCACAGACCACAGCCATCGCCCTCTGCCAACCCTTTTTCACCCCCGTTGGTTTGGGCACCTACAAACAGAAACCGAGACAGACTTTTTACATTTACAGAACTGAACACTCGGGTCTCTGTCTAAGGCTTTCATCGAGCTCACTCACCCTGACGTGCCCTTCATATGCAGTACCGATTCCCCTCTGAGGGTCGATGCCCAGTGGGCCCTTGGTCTGGTCCTGTGGCACGGGGCACACAGCTGGAGCTTTGTCCGCACATGTTACATGGCAGGAAAAGTTACATACTAGAAAAGGAGGACAGAGGGAGACAAGTCAGGGGTGTGACTGAATTTTTAGTGTTTTCAATTCTCTCTACAAAGTTCAAACATCCTTCTCTCCGTTTTTCTCTCTCTTACCTTCGCACGTACAGCCTTGGCGGATGAGCCCCACCATAAGAGAGGTGCACTGGTTACACTTAGTGGGTGTGTTGAATGTCTTCACCACAAACTGATGTGCCTTGGGCTGCGGAGAGCGTTAATGAGCAAGAGAGATGTACTCAGCGGTCATCAGACATAGAAATCTGAGCCATGGTTGCACAACGGTGAGTAATAAATGACTGACCTTAGGTGAGGAGCGCCCAATACTGCCATAACCTCCTGAGCGCATGGTGGGCGTCTGAACTGAACGAGGCGGATGGTCTATCAACTGCACGACACAAAAACATGCAGCACTTTAGCTCAGCGGTGTTTATGCAGTATTTACTTGCCTCATGAAAACAGTCTGAAAGTGCACTATATTCAGTTTACACTGGAGGCTAATGTGCTGCTAGCTCCTCACATTACTCAATAATTGAATTCCCATCAAAACACAATGGATGAACTGAGAGACATTTGCTCCCATCCTTCATCATGTCAAGGATCCACTTAAGTTTTCAGGGAGGCTTCGAATGCTAAGCTAGCTGCCTAATCTTTATCTTCCTATAGATGCAGAGATTATTACCACCTTAAGCAGGTAACCCAGAGGCAGTGGATTAAGAAAAGTGGCTGAGTTTCTGGGGCTGTAAGTTTCTTGCCCAGATTTAAGGAATGTCTAACCTCTATGGGCTCCATATCACTAGCCATGGAGGGTGAACGAGAGCGGGACTTGAGGTGGGACTTAGGGTCATCATCCCGGGATGGAGTGTTGGAGGGGGTGAAGTTATCCACGGAGTCCACCTGTGGAGAGAGAGGAAAATTGTAGGAGAGAACAGAGTAAGAAAAGGAGGACAAAAAGAAGGAGAGGATCAGAGAATTTGATTAGGATGACAAGAGAAAGTTGGAGGTGGGGCAAAAATGAAGGAGGAAGTGATAAAGGCAAAGGGGAGGAGTAACAGACTGTTAGTTAAAACAGTAGAAGGGCAGCTACCATAATACACAGCAGGAAAACATATTATCACATTCACTGAGCCTCCAAAGCACAACAATAACACACCGCCACGTATCATAACACATCACAGCCCAATAACCCTGCCGGTTTCAAACACTGCAAACATCCACCATAAACCATGCAAACAAAAAAAACAAAGAACAACAACAACAACAACAAAAAAAGCACCAAAGCAAACAGGTAGCACATATAGCAACACCACAGATACACAAAAATCAGAAAAATCCAAACATGAAGGGTTTGACAATACAAATACCCCAACCCCTGCCATGCAAACAGACAGCCACACAAAATCAACCAGCGTGACAAGACGGCACATTTAAAAAGGCTCGACAGGATGGCACAGCGCTGCGATGGTGCTTACACGTCTGCCTTTGCTAGCTGGGCCGACGGATGGCGAGCGCTTCAGTGGCAGGAAGAGAGGCAGAAAGTGGCAGAGACACAGATGAGTGAATATCAGAAAGGCTGCCTAACAGCTGAAAACACATCTTTAAACAGACTCCAGGAGAAACAGGAAAAAAGGAGCAAAAGGATTTATTACATTAGGCCAGTGGCTCCCAACCGCATCTGTCTGATGTAGTGTTTCCAACTAGAACCATTATATATTATTTAGAGAACCTTTTTTTTTTTTTTTTTTACTTTTAGATCACGACTCCCCGCGCCATCACTGTGAATTTACTGGTCACACCAATTTGTATCCCTGTTTATTTTCTTCTTACACAAATATGTGTGTGTATACTTATTTAATTCAATCACTGCTTAATTTGAGCTGCTTAAGTACGTTCAGTGAACTGGCTGTGCCTTCCTGTATGACATCACACTGGGCACAGGTAACCCTGGTTGGGAAGCACTGCATTAGATTCCTGTATGTTCATGAGGGCTGAGCTGAAGACACAGAGGAGAGGTGCTAAAGGAGAAAATACACATGGTAATAAGGAAGGAGCTGCTTAGTAAATTCAGCATGGAGAACAGTGATAATTCAAGGCCTGTCTGGAACAAACAAAACAAAACAAACAAATATATAATATATAGATAAAAGGTTCAAAATTATGTGGTTCTTCTCAGGTCCTAGTGCTAGAAAGCCAGCGTACAGCCATTCCAATAGTCCACTACCCTATGAGGCCTAACAGGCAACTAAATACAAGGACAGCACACTGCAAGAAATGTCCACCTTTACAAGTGTTTATATGAAATATTAGATCAAATTATTTAACCAGATTATTTTCTTAAAGAAAAGAGCAGGGTAAGTGAATTTTACTGCACTAGAAACAGTGACATGATCTCTCTCGTCTGTTCTACTTTTTCCCATTTATGGACATAATTAATTGTTCACTGTGTGTTTAGAGACCCAAAAATATTATATATAAGAATCCCCCCACACACACACTCCAGCAGCCGCAATCCAATAATGTTAGTAGTCCCTTGCTAGTCGAGCAGTGTTGATGGAAAATCCTCACTGTTAGCAAGCTGTGCAGCTAATATTGTAAACATTAGCATTAGCTTGACTGCATCCCTGCAGGCCGGGGCTACACTCAAACTGTGCAAACTTTAAGACAGGTTAGGACTTGACTGTTGTCCTCTGTTGCTCGCTGAGCTCTTCCTCGAAGGAGCACGGGCCTCAGATACGGTGCAACTGAGCTGAAACTTGAAACACAATTTGGCGACATATGAGCCACTTTTAAAAAGCTACATCACCTCGTTATGATGGGTACAATATGGATACTAAACGAGAGATTTTTTTCCCCTAATGACAGGACTCACATTTTCTCAGTGGATCCAGGTTTCCTTGCAGTAACATACACAGACATGTACACACACAGATCTATAGTACGCACACACACTGTCTTCTCATCTAATACACACATACGCTGCCCTACAGCATACAGCTACTGTTGCATGCGCATCCACTCACTGACTCACTCTCACACACTGGGAGCCCCACCTAACCAAGATAAACTTACATCTTCCCAAAACTCAATTAAAGAAGATGAGGATGAGGAATAAGAATCCTGATGTAGCAGAGAGGGATGTGAGGAAAACAAAAGATAAAAATAAAGACTCATGAAAGCATGAAAAAAAAAAACAGACAGCAGACACTTTCAAAGTCAGGAATTTGAATTGTTAATTGGAGGCAGATATTTTCTTGTGCATCAACTTCACTGGAAGATTTTTTTTCTTTAATACTTACATCAAACTGGTCAAGAGCTGAGGTGGGGGCATTGAGAAAAGCCAAGAAGGAATTCTGGGAATCCTGGTGCTCGACACCTACGGTCACAGAGCAAATAAGACGAGCATTGTTAAGAACACAGTTTTAAACCATCAAAGGGTGACTTAAACAAAACAAGTCACAGGACTCCCTCTGGGGGCACTTTCATAAGCCCCAAGTAACAATACATTTTTATGTACATAGCACATGATTTTTATTTCTAATTATGAGTTTCCAAGCTTCTGATTGTTGCATAACCCTCTTTTAGTGTGATAATCTCCAACGGTTTTAGTATACAGAGCCCGTTCACCCACAGCACACAGAGTACACAGAGGAAGTGTGCCCTCAATTCAGTCCATCATCATATTAGAGCGTCGTTTATGTGGAAGGGACAGTAAAAAATAATTATTGTTATTCTTGTATTCACCCCTTCGTAGCCGCAGCTCCTCCGTCTCCTTTTTCAGCCGGTCAATCTCAGCTAGGAGTTCCTGGTTTTTAATCTCCACTTCCTGAAGTTTACTAATGGATCAGAGACGGCGATGCATCACATACTGTTCAGCGGTAGTTCTCAAAATTAAATATATCTTTTTTTTTAAAAAAAAGGAAGAAAAGAAGTTTAGTATTCATACCATTCAGTGGAAATGTTGTTGGCCTTTACTTTGTTCAGCTCGTCCTGGATGCTCTGCTTGGCCCTGATCTCAGCATCCAAGGCCGACTGCAGCTCCAGACGTGCCGACATGTCCAGCTTGGCGAAACGCCGCATTTTCCACGGCATGTCCTGAAACAGAGAAATAAGATCAAACTGAGTGAATGAGCATCCTTAGTGGCAAAAGCACAACTAGAAAGAAGAACACAGAAAGGGAAGCACCATTAGTCCAGTAGTCCAGACTTACTGTGAAAAATATTGAAAGGAGGTCACACTAACGCAGCCTTATTTGATGCTCAGTCGAGTTACACTGCAGTTTCATTATTTTAACATTTTTAAAATCACTGAATGTTTTTCTACCAACTGTAACAAAGTTTTTTTCCCTTTAATTTTGCAGCCTCAGCAGCAGATAAAGGAGGTTTTTCTGTTAATTTACCGTGGCTCTCGCTCCCAGGCTGGTGTTTCTCAGTCCCTCCAGCTCTTCTGTCATCTTAGTGGCCAGAGCCTGCAGGTAGCCCCGAGCATCTTTCTCATCACTCACCCTGAAGCAAACACACACACACAGATCTGGATTACTACACATTCAAGGGTCTAAATCTAAACCCAATAAATACTTTGAAAGTATATTATTTATTATTACTTATTTTTTCACATACACACACACACCTCTGTCAATGAGAGCGTTAACAAGTTATTTCAACTGTCCTACAAACATCCTTCAGCAGCAGAAATGGAGAAACAAACACACGCGCACACACACGCACACACACACACACACACACACACACGGCGTACGTAAACACTGCCTTTTAACTGTATGCTCTTCAGATGCTGTGACCCGAATCACACTTACCATTGCTTACACATCAGTCACCCCACACACACACACACACCAACACAAACAGATATGGACACATGTTCAGGCTGCAGGATTCCCTGAGTTGCTCACTAATCCTTAACACTCAGGCAGAATAAACACTGCCAGTGTTCAGAACGTGAACTTAGGCCGGCGCTAATGCAAACATTTTCTGTCATTGACATGCACTGACACTGCACACGATTCATATTCAGTCATCAGAATTAATGTAAAGTCATGGAAAGAGGATTAGATTTATTTTATTTTTACCTACAAAGTGATCCAATTTCCTAATTTATCCCCTGTAGTAGTAATTCACCACCACCACCAGGGGGCAACGGTGATCACTAAATTCCCCTAAACTGGCATACCAGACTCAACATTTGTACTTACATGTCTGGAATGTGTATGTGCTTGTGTCTCTGTGTGTGTGTGGTATGTGTGCTATGTAAAGACTTTAGGCTTGTCCAACAGTGAGAGGCTGAGCAGCTGGCGAGGTGTCAGCTGCACTGGGAAGTGATCTGAGTGGAAGGCAGGGTCGGGTAGCTCTATGATCTTCAGAGGTATGCGAGAAATGCTGCAGTTATACCGTAAGGAGGACCACAATCCACTACGAGACAGGGTGCATGCGTCTGTTCGCACTTCATCAGACTGAAAATAACCGTCTTTCAATTTGTGCTTTAGCATCAGTGTGTAAATGTATACCTCAGCAAGAATTTGGGACATTTGAGAAGATTGCGGTGTGCATATATGAATGTGTATCCTACCATTGGATGATTTCTGTGATCTGGGCCTCCCAGTGAGCTACACTCTCCTTTTTATCAGCCAGCTCCCTCATCTCATCCTCCAGCTGCCTGTTGGAGCTGCTCACCTTCTCGAACATATTGGTTAGCTGAGGGCATGAAAACAAACAGGGGAAAAGAAGAAAAAAAAACATTATATTAAACACAATATTAAAAAATGTGAAATCACAAAGCTGTCACTAGAAGTCTGACACCTGGTAAATGGATTAATATATACACTGACACCGCAAATGACAAACTGGAGAGTGTAATGAGTCTAACAGGTTCAAGGGCTGCGAGATTTTGAAGGTGCTCGGCCTTGAACATGATGACTGTTTCAGTATATAAGCACATGTTAAATTAATCAGTGTATTGTTGAAGACAGATTTTATGATTCAGTTCCCAGAAGCTCCATCACACAAGGACCACACTGCTACTGAGGAGGTGTGTGCATTGTTCACACACAAGAGCGATTTATCTCAAGATGTTTTCCCAAACCCTTCAGTATGAGGGGCCGGTATAGTGAAATCACTGCAGGGCTCAGACTACCCCTGCTGTTTGCACTTTGTGGGCACATTTCTTTTCAAGACTGTGATATAATGAGCAAGCTCGGATAGCAAGTTAGCACTGCTTTACAACTGCTCTCCAAGCTGGTTTTCGACAAATGTTTGAAGCATCTCTGAGGACGGTCAGAAGGACACTTCAGCACGGTCGGCTTTGGGTGCAAATGTGGGACATGCTTCTCAACAGATCATTAACCACTTGCTCAGATACAAATAGCAGTGAAAACATCTAGAACTTGGCAGACGTGTTTGGCAATGCCAAGAAATCGTGGATGTAGCCATTAAGGAAGCAAGCTCTACCAAATACTATTCCACATGCTGTAGAAGATAAAAAAAAATTCCATGTAGCAAGCAGTATGATTTACCAGGAGATTCAGCATTACTTCAGTATTTTGTTGAAACAAGCTTAAAATGGGTCTATTCCACTTCTTTCCAGCGCCACATTTTTATTCTACTAGAGAAGCTTTGAATGATTCCCAATTCAAAACAATCCTGGATGTTGGTGCAACTCCTCGGCTCATAATCTGTCTTAAACAAGCCGTTTTTAGCTGCTCTCCCTTTGAGGCAACTTTATTCAGATTGGGCACCCCTCCTAAACAGAAGCAGCAGGTGGATAGGGCTTATGTGCTCACAGCTAGAGCTGTGCGCCTGTGATGACCATGTAAGGATATCTGCTCTCTTTGAGGTCACACAGAGCCAAGAGCAGAAAAAAAAAATCCTGTCTGGAGTTGGAACCTTTGGCTCACAGAAACATGATCCTCATTATTTGAAACTCCAGTATTGTAACAGTACATATTTTATCAAAGTGATGACCAGGCTGACTCGACTGTTTCTGACTTTTTGAAATATATACTTCAGTGAAATGTCTTGTTTTATTATTGTTAATCTTGCTAAATGTGAAATTGCTTACTGCAGTAATAATTATGATGGTGCATTTACAGGCTGACTGACTATGTGTATTAAGTTTTTATGTGCTTTTCTTTAACTGCAAGTTCTAGAATGTGAAATTCACAATGCTGAGGCAGAACAAGGAACCTGTGGCGCAATTTGGGGAGATACATGACGTGATCCATCCATCCATCTTCTTCCATTTATTGTGGGGGCAGCAGCCTAAGCAGCCCACCTCTAAGGGACAGGCCAGCCACCCTTTGGAGGAAGCTCATTTCCACCGCTTGTATCCACACACTCATGAACAGTTCCTCGAGATACTTAAACTCCTCCACCGGGGGCAGCAACTTATCCCTGACCTGGAATGAGCACACCATCTTTTTCCACCTGAGGTCCATGGCCTCACACTTAGAGGGGCTAATTCTCATAACCACCGCTTCAAATTCAGCGTGAACCACCCCAGTACGAGCTGGAGGCCACCACCTGATGAAGCCAACAGGAACACATTCGCAAAAAGCAGAGATGAGATTCTGAGGCCACCTTCCACCACTTGGCTACGCCTAGAAATTCTGTCCATAAAAACTATGAACAGAATCGGTGACAAAGAGCAGCCTTGGTGGAGTCCAGCACCCACTAGAAACAAGTTCAACTTATTGCCAGCAATGCGGACTGAGCACTATCTGCGGTTGTACAGGGACTGAATTGCCCGTAACAACGGGCCAGACACCCCATACTCCCGCAGCACCACCCACAGGATTACCTGAGGGATACGGTCTAATACCTTCTCCAAGTCCACAAAACACATGTAGACTGGATGGGCAAACTCACACGCACACTCAAATATCCTCAAGAGGATAAAGAGCTGATCCAGCGTTCCGCAGCCAGGACAAAAACTCCATTGCTCCTCTTGACTCTGAGGTTCGACTCATGGACAGACCCTTCTTTCCAGCACCCTGGCATAGACCTTCCTAGGAAGGCTGAGGAGTGTGATCCCCCGTAGTTGGACCACATCCTTCAGTCACCCTTCTTAAAGCTGGGGACCACCATCTCAGTCTGCCAGTCCAGTGGCACTGCCCCCGATCTCCATGCGATGTTGCAGAAGCGTGTCAACCAAGACAGCTCTACAACATCCAGAGCCTTCAGGAACTCTGGGCCAATCTCGTCCACCCCAGGGGCCCTGCCACCAAGGAGTTTTTTAACCACCTCAGTGACCTCACCCCCAGTGATGGGCGGTTCATCCCCAGACTGTTTCCACTACAAAAGGCATGTCAGTTAGATTAATTATTCCTTCCACCGACTGACTATATCCCCAGCTGAAGTCAGCAGCGCCCCACCAGCACTATAGACCGTGTGGATAGAGCACTGCTTTGCCCCTCCTGAGTCGCCTGAAGGTTTGCCAGAATAACTTTGAAGCGGTCCGAAAATCTTTATCCATGGCCTCACCGAACTCCTCCGACAGACTCCCAGAGCCTTTGCTTCAGCCACCGCCCAAGCAGTGATCTGCTTGGCCTGCCGGTACCTGTCAGTTGCCTCCGGAGTTCCACAGTCTAACAAGCTCAACAGGAGTCCTCGTTCAGCTTGATGGCTCCCTTCACCTCCGGTGTCCACCATCTGGTTGACGGATTACCACCACAACAGGCACCAGCCACCTTGCAGCTGCAGCCTCAACAATGGAAGTGCAGAACATAACATGGTCCATTCGGTGAGACTAGTCAAACAACAACATCTCCACACACTTCCAAATGTGCTGAAAAACAGTTTTGGGTTAAAACCAGCACACAGACAGATCAAATCCATCCTGATTACTTTTAAAAATATAATTCAGTGTGTGAAATAACAAAACACCACATGAAATAACTACAGTGATATAATCCCAGCCTCATCTATATTCTGTCCATTTCGTGGAGAGACGGTGCATTTTTAATCAGCCACAGAATTTAAAACCAACACTTTAGTCCACATGTCAAAATGTCTCCCACTTATGAGACATTGTTTAAAACGAGGGCCTTTGTGAACTTCCAAGTGCCACTTCCAAAGTCAACAAAACTCAATCCAGACAGTCATTCCATCTGACTGTGGAGGAGGCTGCAGAGCATTTTTATGCAGGATATTGAACAGTGATTTCTTTGGCATTGCTGGCAGAGCGGGGGTGGAGGGAGGAATGTGATGAAAGAGTTTGAGCGGCCCAAGAGGGGTTACCTGGGGTCAAAGAACTGTGTGTTTCTGAGTGTGTGTTGTGTGTGTGTTAGACAGATCACTAAAACACTGAGAAGGCACAGATTAAGAAAGAGAAATCAGGTTTGTATAGATGCTTGCTAACACTGATTTTTGTTACCTTGTGTGCACAGACAGATGAAGAGATTGTGTACCTTATCTAGTTCACTGGACAGCTTCTTGTTTTCTTCAGTGAGCAGGACTCGTTCCCTCTCATACTTCTGCTTGTATTCCGTCTCAAACTCTTCCCGCTCACTTTGGCTGGGGGGGAAACGCACACACTTACTGTAAAACTTGTGACTTTGTATAAACATGTGTTACATTTATTCCCAACCATTTAGAAATGCAAAACTCAATCCAGATTTTAACATTAAAACCAGCTCAATCCTTCAAAAACAGAAGCCTGTTAAGAGATTTTCAGTTTTTCTTTCTCAGTGCTATGTTCTTCTACATCCCCTCTTCCTCCCACATCTCTCCAAAACCCAGATCAAAGACTGAGATGTATTATTAAATCCAAACACATTAATGCAGTTAGAATCTGACACGACACTGTGTTTAAAGCTGAATTAGAAAGCAGTGGGAGTAAAATGGCACTAACACCAGGCAGGATGGCTGGGCGACACGGAACAAAAACAAAGCGCCAAAGCTTTCGCCACAAAAAACAGGATTTTATTAAAATTTTATTAAACTGGTGGTTCCCAATGTTGAATCAGGTGAGCCTGAGTGCCAGGAGGGCCGCAGAAGAAAGACAAGTTCTTTTTATTTATTGGGATAAAATCTCCATGTTGACACATTCTGACAGATGTTTCACGATTTTTGTTTTACCAGTTCAACCTCTGTTGCCCTCATTTTATCATCAAATACTGTGTAGGGTACTACAATGCAGTTTAAACAGGCCTGTGGAGAGGGCATACTTATTACAATAACAGCCTAAGATAGAGAGCACTGTTATTTCTGCCTGTGGTACAGGTCCAACTGAGGGGTGAAGCCATAAGGTGGCAAATGTTTTTATTTTTTGACGATTTCTGAAGGACCTCTACATACTCTGGTAAACTGACTACTAACACAACTCAAGCACAGAGGCACAGCTAGAGTACTACTCTAACTACTACATTTATACCACACAGTGGATTAACTATACTTAATAGTAACTGTAATTACCTCATGAAATCATCACTGAAAAACAAAGATAAACAATATAAGAACTCAGATTTTAAGTATAAAAGACAGAACCACACAATGACTGCTGATGTGAAATAAAGAGAAATGAATGGAATACCTCTCGCGGCGAGTCTTTTCTAGCTTATCTTTGAGCATCATGATCTCTTTCTGCAGGTTGAGCTGTTGGCTCTCAGCGTCTCTCAGCTCTTTGCGCAGGGCCTTCAGCTCAGTGCTGTGCTGCGCCTCCCTGCGTGCCAACTCTTCCTCGTAGAACAGCGTTTTCTTCTCCATCTCTGCACGGAGGCGTCCAGCCTCCTGGGTCTGGTCTGCTGAGGCCGGGGCAGCAGAGGAGCCGGCCTGCTTCACCTGGGTGGTGGGAATGAGGAGAAAAGCGGATTTGCATAGAGAGAAGAAAAAAAGACGTACTGATATATTTTGTAATCGTGCAGAAAAAAACAACAAACTGTCTAAATCAGGGGTGTCCAAGCATTAGTCGTCACCCATCTATTTGGCGGATGGTTCATTAAAAGTGAATATATTTCTATTTCTTTACACTCAAATATGGTTAAAAAGGAACTAAAATACATTAAAAACCCCTGAGCTAAATCTTCTCTTCAGTGGCAACTTTAAAAGATGTGCACCCTGTAGGAGGACAGGTTCACCTTCACCTGTGAGTGTGTTCCTACCTTAAGCCCCTCCAGCTCCTCCTCCAGCTGTCGGCTATATTGCTCATTACGCTCTCTTAGCTTCTTCTCTTTCTGCGTCTCTGCTGCCTGCTCCTCTGCTTGAGCCTCCATCTGATGGCAGACACAAATGATCTACGGTGACTGGATGAAAGCACCTTTTCAAACATGCTAAGGCTGCAAGAAGTAGTTTGTGAACCCTTTGGAAGGTTTTTCTAAATTTCTGTATGAATACGATCGGAAACTAAATCCAATTTACATCCAAGTTCTACGAGTAGGAAGGAAAAAAAACAAAACAACACCTCACTGATAATATGAGGAAAACTATTCAATACTGAGAGAGAGAAAAGCATGTGAAACTTCTGGATTAGCACATTTCTAATAGATGGAACGACAATCGGGTGTTTAGCGGGTGGCCTTTTATATCGAAAGAATGAGGATCTATTGAAGTGTGATCCTGAGATGTCTGTGCTCTTCAAACAGAGGGCTGTGGTTTATCAAGCTGGAAAAGGTTGAAAATCTCCAAATGGTTTGGGCTCCACCAATTCCCACATATTCTCGGGAATGGTCGAGCCAACAAAGATCACTCCGAGAGCAAGCTGTGTAACAGACTGGGAGGTCACAGATGAACGGAGGGTGACTTGGAGGCAGTTAAAAGTCCTCCAACATTGGCTGATGTTAGTCTGAATATCCACCACCAGCAGAGCTAACCCTTCTGTTTGGAGAAAGGAAAGCTTTACCCCATGTGTGAAACACGGTGGTGATGTTATGGTTTAAGCCCATTTGCTGGCCCAGGAAAAGCTTATTATCATTGATACCAGCACATTCTAAAATGTCAGGACATCGGTCTGTGCACTGAGTCTCAAAACAAAGTCGGCGAAAGTCTTTCTACGAGACAACGGTCAAAGAATAAAGATGTTTTGGAACAGCTAAGTCTGAATCCTGACGTGAATCCAACAGAAATGTTGTTAAAGAACCTGAAGTGAGCAGTTTATGAAAGGAAACACGCCTACATCCCAGAACTGAAGCTGCTCTGAAACTTTCCTCTCAGCTGATGTGCAGGACTGATGGACCTTTACTGGAAATGTTGAGTTAAAGTTAATCCTTCCCAAAGGAGTCACAGCAGAGACTGAAAGCAATGGTTCTCACACAGTTCCGCAATATTGGTTTATTTTCTTCAATAAATAATGAATTCTAATAATTTAACTTTATTTGCATAATTGGTTCTCTTCATCTACCTCTAAGACATGAGTGAAAATAAGATTATGCATTATAGCAAATTTATAGAGAAACAAAATTCACAAACTATTTCTTGTAACCATATGTATGGCTAAAAATACACACATTTTAAACATATGGCAGGTAAATAGTTACTGCTCTAATCCAAGAGAAACAATGTCTGAAATCAAATGGATACATTTAATTTTGTGACTTTATGCCACTGATATCTGTGTATGTGAACCTTTGTGGACATTACTGCAGTTACACCCATTATATTTTCAGCAGTGCATAAAGTCACAGCAACATTGTTTCTAATGAACTGTGAGTAGGTTTCACAGAGAGAGAACACAAAGAGAGCAACAGTAGGATTTACTGTGCACCAACCAGTGGATGAAGACAGAACAGGGTGTGCTAGCAACCACAGGGGAGTCTACTCTACCTCCTTCTTGGCCCTCTCGGCCTTTCGCACCTCAAGGCGGAGAGCCTCCACCTTTTGATTCTGGTTTTCCATCTCCTCCTCTTTGTCGCGCAACTGGCGAACCAGGCGCTGCTTTGCTGACCTGTGTACAATTCAGCCAGAACAGGGAAACACTGTAGCATTGTATATTCATACAATTTCTGTGTTTAAAACCATTATTAAACAAACAGTCCAGAATCAGTGTTCCATATCAGCACATTAATAAGCCAAACGATCGAGATCTGACTGGAAAGGGATCTACCTGAGGTCTGAGAGTTTCTCGTTCAGCTCTGAAAACTCCTGCATGGCCAGTTTTTTCTGGCTGTGAGCTTCCTTCAGCTCTTTAGACTGAGACTTCAATTTTTCATTGGCATCCACAAGGTCCTGACCAGAACAGAGACAATGTAGTTTAGTATTTCAGATCCCTTGCATATAGTTATCATTTTCCTCCCATAAAGAAGGCCAATAACCTATTTAAAATTGATAAATAAAACTGTACTCCTTCCCATTCCTTTAAATATCCAGAATAGAATCAGGCGTTTAATTAAACACTAGTGCTACCTTCTGTAGGTCATCCCTCTCCTGTGTAATGCTCCTCATCTGTTTCTCAAGAGTCTTGATGTGTTTAGATGAATCCTCCAAGTCTCTCCGAGCAACCGTCACATCCTCCAGCTGCTTCTCCAGTTGGCCTGAGTCTGAAACACACACACACATACACACACACTAGATCAGACATTTGTCAAAACACAAAATCATTTGCTGCTGTATATTTCTACTATCAAATCAGCCACCAAAGCTGATGCCAGAGAAAAAACATTGCACTGTGTCCTGATTGCTACTAAGCTGAAGAGAGAAAACAAATGTCCCGACCAGAGATCTGCTTCTTGAGAATGTCAATCTCGCTTTTCAGGCTCCTGATCTCCACCTCTTTGTTGGCACTGAGGGGGCCCTCGCCTGTTGTGTGCTGCAGCGCCTGCACCGTCTGAGTCGACTCTGTAACAGGTCAAATGCAAAATAATTTATTTGCTTTTTGCTTTACGTACAAAATCAAATGGATTTTAAAAAGAGACACTGACGAGAGTGGAGCGAAGAGTGGATGCTTTACTATTCTGAGTGCTGGATTCACACATCTCCACTCTCTCAGCTTTATGGTGGTTGTGTGAATGTATATGATTCACAGACATTTAACCAGCTGGACTGTTTCTTCAACCTCACCTTGTAGTTTGCGGCTCAGCTCTAGCTTCTCCTGCTCCAGGCGGCGAATCCTCCTTTCATAGGCCTCAGTGGCCAGGCTGTCCTCCAGGCTACGCTGCACATCGATATCCACTTCTTCTTGCCCGGCCTTACCCGGTTCCCCTGCCAGCTGTCGCAGGCAACCCCGATCAGAGACAGTACTACATAGGAGGGGAGTGAGGAAAGAAGTACAATTGAGGACACGTGATAAGGGGAGGAAAACATATTCGGGGGGGAAGACGGGCATTATGATATCAAACAGTATTAAAGAAGAGGGGAAAGAAAAGGGCCATGAGAAAAATATGGCGAAACATCAGGGAAAGAAGTGGGTGATAGTGATAGAGATGAGTTGAAAGATGAGAAAATGTTGAGTCATGCAAGAAAACAGCAGAGGGAGATGAGGAGTGTGAGGTGGAATGAGGAAGAGGGAGACAAAGGAAGGAAGGAAGGAAGGAAGGAAGGAAAAGGCTATTATAACTGAGGCTTGAAGAGATAGAGGAAGCAGCTGGTGGCTCTGTTGCTTTCTCACGAGTACCACTTCAGAGTGAGTAAGTACAGCGAGTCATGAACGTCACCTTATTAGGGAGGAAAGCTAATGTAGGACTCCTACGCTTCTTCACATGGAGTGGTAAGAAGGCCATGCGGGCAGAGGGCTTGCATAGGAAATCAGTCTATTTAAAAGGACTAATTACATATGAAGCCAACTTGTAGCAAGGTGCCACTTTTCATAGCTTTTCTCATCCATTTCACCCCTCCTTCCTAATAATCTTATTTTATACTGGTTCTATCCTTTTACCATCACAGTCAGTCATGATAATGACTGAAGGAAGACTTTTCCACAAAAAAATAACAAAACAAAAACAAAACAAACAAAAAAAGGCAGAGCATAAAAATAGATGGGATGTTTTCTCTTCAATCAACAGCAAAGAGGGCTGACGGGAAACATAGCTGCATTTAGTTTGGGGATGAATTTCACTTGAACATCAAAAAAGCAGCAGAAAAGTGTGACATTGAGACAGGAAGAGGTCAGAAGCCACAGTCAGAGCCCTGAGCAAGATGGTAGCAGCAGTGAGGCAACTCACAAACCCATATGAGGCGAGTGTGTGCATCCACGTTTAAATATCTGTTTACTTAGTTAACACTTACCATTTACTTGTGTAGGTGAAACCTACAAAGGGCAGGTGGTGGCCTGAGAAAGCAGTATGAGAGGGAGGGGGCATAGTCTCCTGAAAAGGATTAAAGGAAATGTGATAAAGCTGTGATATCGACACAATCTCAGTCAGACAACAATGTAAGAGTACGGCGTTCATGTTCTGAACATGACACCTACGGAGTTCTTTAGACAGTCGTCGTCCACATCAAAGTTGGAGGTATCTGTAGGACTGCTGACCTCTGGGATGTAGGGGGCTTCACACATGCGAATGTTATCCCAATCAATGCCTAAATCCAGGAGGCCACAGGCAAAAACAAGTGCATTTATTAAGTAGCACACAGCAAGTGGTGAACATGAATTTAAATTTAATTTAAAGAGCAAATGGGTTTATGCCAGTGAGGTTTAGAAACCCTTAAAAAAAATGTAACTGTATTTGTAACAGACAGACTGAGGCCGCACCTGCAAAAAGGGATGCTGTTTGAAGTCCTCAATGCCATTCTGGCCCAGTCGGTGCTCTTCAGACTGCAAATGAGCCGGCGAATCAGATCTTTTGCTTCCTCAGACACGTCTGTTATCTGCTGGGGGAACTGGAATCTCTCCTGTGTAAAACAGAATGGTACGTGAGTGTGCGTTTAAGGGTAAAACTGGACATTATAGGCGAGTTTGTTAAGCCCTTCAACTCCACCAGCTCACCTTGTGGTTCATTATCTTCCCATAGGTTTCCACCAGGGATTCTGCGTAGAAGGGAAGTCTCGCCATACAGCATTTCATACATGCAGACGCCCAGGGACCACCAGTCGCACTCAGGCCCAGTCACTTGCCTTTCCCATCTTCCATAGCCTGGAGGATTTCTGGGGAGATGTAGTCTGGGGTTCCCACAGCCACAGATGACTGGACCTAGCAGAGGGATTAAAGAAAGGCAATAAATGGTCTGAGAAATATAAATAAATTAGCACGTGACAAAATTCTGCCATTATGTGTGTAAACTCGAGGCAGAAAAGTCTGTAAAGCACAAGATAAATAGAACCACAGCAGGACCGGCAAACAAATACTTCAGACCCCCACTTCAGGACGAGTTCCTTTGTTTACATTCTTCTATGGAACTCAACTCATTTCAAATCCCTTTCAGTGCTCCTGAATTATAATTGAAGCAGTATAACTGGGAAGTATCACTGCGTAAAAATGTTACGTTTTAGACCTTACTTGTGTAATTGCATATCAGGAGAGTAAGAGCAGAAGAGAACAGCAAATGTTGGAGTGTGGATCTCCCTCATCTTTGCATGCAGACGGGGAAAAAGTGAAGAAAAAGTGAACCCCATATGGGAGATTTAGAGCTGACATGTCACAGCAGCGCTCTCTACCTCCGTTATTTAAACAAATGAGGGATTTTAGAATAGCAGTGTTTCATCCTTCCAGCAGAGTTTCCAAGACTCAAGGTGCTTTCAGACTGGACCAACAGTTTAAAAAAAAAAAAGGTAACTTTGTAAAAGTCCTTCCCCTCAGATAGTTTACAGTAACTGCTGTCCTCTTTGCACACCATACAAACTAAAAGTGACAGTGTGAGTGTTGGCTAATTTGCCACCCCTCTGTACGTCTTTATTATTCAAAGGGCTGCATTAATGTAGACAAAACACCAGAGAAATACATTCCTAATTTCACTCTAGTCGTGATTCAACCATCGTTAACATTCCTTTGACAGCTTCTTTGATCATCCATTTCATCCCGTCTTTTCTTTGGGATGGAGCTAGGAGAATTGTCTGAATCACAAACTGCAGGCACAGCCAAGCAGCTGAACTGCACTCTCCTCCTGGGAGACCCCTGGGAGGTTGACAAGGAGGTCAGTAAAGCTCTGGTATGTTTGCTTTGGACCAAATGAGGCATCAGCAGCAGTGTGGTAAAAACTTACCGTCCCATCCTCCATCAGTTTGAGGCAGGAGCCAAAATCAGCCAGGCGGATGTGGCCGTTCATATCCAGCAGAATGTTGTCGGGCTTAATGTCCCTGAAAAGAGGAGGAGGGAAGAAAGTCAAGGAGGGGTTTGGAGGGTGGACAGAGGGAGGAAAAGAGGGGAAGAGACAAACTGAACAAGCGATTCCTCAGAAGACTGAAGAGGATGAAGAAAGCAGGCCATTCTTCCAAACAAAAGAGTACCTACACAAGGCACATCCAAAACACACACACAAGCCTGATCTCATATTCCCCATCAATTATCATCAAATTAGGTTACATAACTTGGGGAAATTTCACTGTCAACTTGGTTTTAAAGAATGTGTATAATAATTCAGATACATTTGTGATTCAATTAAGTATAATTTGCCTCAGCCCATTTATCAGGAGCGTGACAACTTTAAATTGACCAAAAGAAAGAACAAACACTCAAAATAGTTGGGCTTGTGGGAATTAGCTGTACAAGAACTACACAGCTTCAAAAACACACACAAACATGCACACTGTTTGAGGAAATATGCAGCACACAAACATACTCCCCTCTTTCCTCGTGTCCTCGGCAGACACACTCCCTTATTCCTTTTTGCTATGATGTGTGTGTGTGTGTGTGTTACTGACACACATTCTTTTACAGATGTGGCCACTGTAGATTTGCTTCTCACCCTGCATCTGTTCTACATTACTACTGCTGATGACATGTTTACATCACAGACGCACACGCTGGATTCCAGTCTGAAAAAATTAATTGCTGCTTTGGACAGTTTTCTGTCTGCCAGCTACAATGGCTGCATCCTCTCCACATTTATCAGCTGCTTTCACTGTTTCATCAGCAAATTTAAGTCTTTTGAAAAACTCCTGTCTTCAGCAGGGCTCCGTTGAAGAGCCAAGCCAAGTCTTTGAAGCATATTGTATTATTTTTAGCTCAAAATTAAAAATTTTACCATTACAGTGCATGTCTACATCAATAAATATGAATTTACAGTCTCGGGCTCCACGAACCATCATGTATTTGACATGAGGGGCGATGTGTTAAACGGGTGGTCACTGACAGGTGGCTCAGGGTTGCAGATCCCTGGCCAGGATTTTCAGCCTGAATAATACTGTGTATAGCTGTTGCATACAGCAACACAATCAGAATACATAGCGAACAACCCCAATGACCACTGACCTGGACTGGCATGAAACAGACGTCACTGTACCCCAGCATTATGGCTAAATATAGAGTCTGTCCTCGTGTGACCATTCCAGTGATTTCCCCTGAGGGAAGACCCTGGTGTCTGAGGCCCTCTTATCAACACACTGAACCCCGATACGCCTCAGTACACACAGCGTAGAGACCACACAAAAACCTCTTAAACGAGTGTCAAAAGGAACACATGGGGACCTAACGTGCAGCAGCACACAAGGAGAATGATGGTAGTCAGCTAAACACTCACATTCTTGATGTAACAGGTTACTGAACTGAGCTGGTGCTATTTCTGTGCAGTGATGCGAGCGTGGCTCTGCTTAAAATAATAAATCTGATGTCCAAAAACAAGCACACACGCGCACACACACACACACACACACCGTCCATCTCAAACTCAAGCACACACGAGCAATACTGGCACAAATGAGAAGAGGGATTGGAGCATGTCTAAATAAAACAAACACGCGACTCAACTTAGTACATTAAAAAAGGCCAATACATTAAAAAGTCTCATTTCAACACCTTCCAGGCTGCCTACATTAAGCTTTAAATGGTGAATCTTCATCTCTCACTAGAAATAAGATTTTCACCCATTTATTTATTTTATTTTTTTGGGTGTGTGTTTTCTAGATTTGGCTTTAAACAACCTTAAGCAATAAAACTTGCACTTAGATCGCAAATAAAGTCCAGTATCATCTGATGCAGTAACCAGTAGGAGAACACTACTTTGAAGTTTTTATCTGGAAACCAATGATGGTTTTGCAGAGATTAATCAATTAAAACTTACAAAAGTTCAAAACTCCTCTTAAATTTTCTTTAAATTCTCTTTAACCGCTCAAAGACACGAGACTGTTTCTTTTAAGAGTTAGCAGGCAGAATCTGACTGGAGACTCCTTTGAAGCTTTGGGGTTTTTGTCTTCAGCTAGAGGTCTCTTCAAAGCCACATGTAAAGCCCCCCCGTCATTTTCCAGTAGTGTTAATAATCCTATCTTATGGAACAGGAGGACGAGGAGGGTTAGCCAGCTCTCCTTTTCAGAGACACCACTAAATCACAGACCTATAAAACCGTGCATTAAAGGAATATCTGTACATATGTGATTCATACAGACACATAAATGCTGGGCTACAAAACACACACACAAACACACCTAATTTGACCAAATCACCGTTTGCTTCACAGGTTACTGAGACTTATTATTTTTATTTTTTAAAGAGCTTCAGGGCTCACAGATGAGTTCCAGACTGGACATCATTTTCCAAAGTAGCTCCTGTACATTTTTGGATGAAAACCACATACGGTACCCAAGTGCATACATTCACGCAACCGGTCTGGAATAACATGAACTTGGCAGGCAGAAACACCCACAAGGAACTGACAAGAAGCATATTCAAGGCCAGGCTATCAAAGAGAGCAAAAAACATCCTACGCTGAGGATTAAGATGCCTGTAAAGAAGATTTATCTTGGACAAGATTTAAAATTGTTGTTATGAACCTTCACCTTAACTGTAACAACTTGAAACCATGACATAACGTAAGGTTTGAACAAAGGAAAGAAACTCAATCATCACTGGTAAAATATACCACCTATAACTAAAGTGAGAACATAATATCGTGGATAATACTTATATAATACTTCTTGCATCCATATATTAATATTGACTTTTTTTTAAAAATTCTCTAAGCATTAATATCAGCAGCACGGACCCTAAAAATCTAGGATCCAACTCTCCTGAACTAACTCAGCTTTTAGTTTTTGTAAGATAAACATGGAATTAAGGCCCAAAATATAATCATTAATTACCCTGAAACAACTGTAATGTTTCCTTTCCAGTTGGAGGCATTTTTAAACTTCTTAAATTATAATTGCTCTCTTAACAGAGCAGCCAGTGATCACTAGAATGAAGCACTTTTAAACTGACAGGAGCACAGAATTTGGATCACCCTGTGGGAAGTGTAGACTTTACAAATCATGAATGACACCTGTAAGACCTGCACTAGACTGCTATCACGTGGATCTGTGGGAGGGAGGGAGGGTTGGTGGGTGTGTGTGTGTGTGTAGGTAGGCAGGTGTTTCATTTGCTGGAAGGCCCTAATCTACTCCAGCGATTTCTGGTCTGCCAAAGAGCAGACGGCATGAGTTGACCCCTGCCGTGCTGTGCCTGTGTACAAATGCAGACAAAGTGGTGTGGGGGGGGGGGTGAGGAATGGGGGATTCTGCTGCTAATAAATCAAAAAAAAAAAGCCCCTTCCTACCTACTTCCTTCCTCTTCCCTATAAGGAACCACTGCCAAAAATTTCCCTCTCCCCTGTTTTTCTGTTAGACACCTAAAAATCAGCTGGATTTTTGCCCTCTGGAGGATTAGTCTGAGTGTTTTGGTGGCCAGAACAGCCACATAAACACTCCTAGTTAATGCACACACAAGCAGCCTAACAAAGTGTTCACTCACATTTCCATCCATGGACAAACCACAAAAAAGCAGAAATGCTAGGCTAATGCTAGGCTAGGCAAGTTAGCACAGTTAATTGGGCTACTGTGTCACAGAGCTCCTGAGGTCTTAAGGAGAAGCACAGTGACGGGAATAGAGGAAGGTAATCTCTTCTAAAACCACAGAATCCATCTGTGAGGGCCATCTGGACGCCACCTCGTAATACACACCCCCACATACACATTGTGGCCTGCAGCAACTTTGTAGAGTGCAAAGACAAGACATGTCCACATGGCTCTAGCTAAGCATTGTTAGCCAGTGGTTCAAAGAATTGCTGCCTTTGTGGCTTCTCTTTTGTTGTCAGTAATGCCAGAAGAATCAAAGACACACACACACACACACACACTACAAACGGACTGGTTCTCATGAAACGCTTTTCTAATCTACATCAGCACTCTAAGCGCTTTATATAGCATGTCTCATTCACCAATTCACACACACACACCAAAAATAAAAAAATATCACACTTGGAGCAACTCAGGGTTCAGTATCTTGCCCAAAAATACTTTGGCATGCAGACTGGAGCAGCCAGGAACTGAACCACCAACCTTCCAATGAGTAGATGACCTGCTCTACCTCCTGAGCCACAGCCACCCCTACCCCTCAGGGTTCCCGCTTTACCCATTAACCTAATCTCACATGATACCTATTGTCACGTGATACTGACACAAACACCACCACTGTATTGTAGATGTACTTAAGATATTCTCATGATCGCGTCTTCCAACAAACCAAACAGTACCTACACCATGCAAGAAGTCAACCATATCTAACAATCTAAATGAAGCTACCTGATAAATATGAACAGTGCCAGTCCAAAGGACACACTTACCGAATCATATGAATCGGTGAGTGTGTCCTAACTTTTGACTGGTACTGTAATTATTAGAAGGTGTGTTTCTATAAGAGAGCTCTGTTCTCTTAGCTCCCTCAGCTGTGAAGGGCCCTGGTCTATAGGAAAACACAAAGGCTGCAATCAATTGGGCAACACACACACACACACACACACACACACACACACACACACCATTGCCATTGGTTAGCCGGATGTTAGCTGCACACCTTCACCCAGCGCTTTTATGTGGGCGTATGATGACATCAACTGCGTGTGCTCCTCTCCTCAGGACAAACCTCCACAACCCCAACACATATTCGCACACACTGCCATCCCTCTACACCAGCCCCCATCTCAATCCTCACTCACAGTGTGACACACACTCACTGTTCAATGCAGACAGATGTGGTGCTAGGCAGCACAAAGCCATGCTGAGCTGGGCTACTGAAACATTTGTCCAGTCCCTCTGGGAGGCACAGATCACTGACCACTGAATAAATTGTCTTCTTTTGCATCTGACTTCCACACGCTGTCCCTCGTGGGACTCAGCTCAAGGGGACAGAAGGCTGACCTCGAGGCTCTTTGCTCCTCATTTCTTTCATGTCGGCTCTTTTTAACTACATCAGTGTCACCAGGGCTGCGAATATTAATTTTAAAAAGGGTGGCTCCTTCAGCAAAACAACACCAGAGAAGAAAACTACAGGATAGGCTGAAATGCCATAAAATCTATTTTTCAAAAACAGTATCTACACCCTATCACACTGTTTCTACTGAGAAGGCCATCGCTTTAATATTGCTGATTTTATGGAGCACTTCATAAAATGTAACAGTAAACTAAACAGCCTTTCCAGCCCCACAGAACAGCAAGAGGTACAAAATATGAGGTGATTTAAACACAGTGAAGAAAAATGGTTTGTGTAGCCTCTTTGGGATGACACTTTAATCACTTAAAGGCCTGTAACACACACAAACAAACAGGAAGCACGTTGGTGGAGAATTTAGACTGATATAAAGGACTGAAATATTTCTGACTACTTACTATGACAGGAGTATGTTTCCCATCTTTATTTTTAAATGCTGCAATCTAAAAATATCGTACAGCTCCAGCATAAATGGAAACAAACCAAACATCTCATAATCCAGCTAATTTTAATTTTAATTTTTGATTACTAATGATGTGTTCCAGCGTTATTAGTTTGAGTTTTCAACTTTGCAACCCACAAATATTCACATCTAACAGTAAGTCACGCATGGCATACAATCAACCGACAGTGCATCTGGGAAACCTCTGTCATCCCAACACTCGCATATTATAATTTTTCCACAACAATATGAGCGCAGCGTGGTGAGAGTTTTTTTTACCTTGAAAGATAAGCTGTGACACTGCGTGCATCACGAGAGCCACGCAGTGACCGGGAGATAATGAGTCTGTAATGCCTCTCAGCCAACATTCTTCTGATTGGCTGCCTGTCACAAGCAGAAGGTTTGAACAGCAGGTGGGCAGGGCTTCTTTGCTCACAGCCAACCACCCCCCATACAAAGCCAATAATAACTGTCAGAAACCAAGCATTTAAACCAGTCTGAAGCCTGAGCTTTCAGCTCACAGGGATTACTGACAAATACACTGACTTCAGTATTTAAAACTTTTGTTGAATAGAAGCATCTGCCATTGTAACAGTAAGAAACATAACAGAAGCCTTTATGGACTGTGCCTAATGACTGCCTTTATGGTCTGGGTGCAGACCTGACAATGGATCATTTGAGGTTTAGAGTGGGACCTCAAATTTTCCCAGCAGAAACTGGCATCACCGAGGAAAAAGTGAGGAAATGACTGCCCCGCAGTACAGCTACAGTCTGCCCGCTTATATTTCCGAATAGTGGCTTCATTATGTGTTTAGGGGCAACTGAAATAGAGGCATGAATAGTGGGTGGATTTTTAAAATAGACGTGTAATCCTTTAAATTACAAGGTTAATACATTACCCTAAACTTAGATATAGGAAAATCAAACAAACCAAACGTGCACATGCAAATTGCCACCAAGATAAACACCCTGATGCATGTGCACCCAAACATACAGAGGCACACTCATCAGATGGGACTACTCAGCAGGACACACCCTCCTCAGGGGACCTGTCTGGCTGTCCCCACCCTCTACAAAGCGAGCATACAAAATCTCCCGAGAGACTGTGTGGAAGGGAGAGCAAAGGAGGAGCTGGGGGTTGGTACGCACACACCACACCCCCACCCACACACCTCCCATACCCCATCATTATTGTCCACAAGGGGACTAGAAGAGAAACCGTGTTGTCCCCTCCTCCCTGTCCCTTTTTCTTTTCCAACCAACCCCCACCCACAGCCCCCCAGATAACACCATGCAATTCAGTGGCTCCCCATTCTTGTCTCCTTCACTCGCTTTCATTCTTACACATTTCTATATACATGTCTCTAAAATGCACCGTCATCTCCCAGAGTGTGTATGTGTTTGCGGTGGTGTATTAGAGATCTGAGAAACTACAGGCACACCCAAAATACCAAACAGCATGGCCCTCCCTTCTACATCCATCTCTCATCTTTCCCTCCATCTATCCATCATTCCCTTGCTCCTTAAACTAAAGTGCTGTGACGAGCCTCATGGCGAAAGCGACACTGTAATTATGTTAACATGCCAATGTGACTGCTTCCTGTCTGGAAGAACTGTATATCCTGCTCCCAAGGGCATCTTCTATTGGCTGAAAATTTCGTTTGGCACCTACTTCAGAGAAGAGGACGCCTTCTCGTGCTGTGCCCTCTGAACAATGCGCTTTTAGGTGGTGGATTTTTAATTATTTGATATGAAAATAAATAAAGTCTCCAACTTGAAGCAGGATGGGACTCGCATGTGACGTAAACAAGATCGGCTGATATGACCGCTAAAATAAACACTGCGCGACTGATGCCCCTCGTGTAAGCTACGTCATACTTCATTACATTTCAGAGAGAAATGTTGTACATTTTGTTCTCTGTGCTAGCTATAGCTGCTAATAGACAACATGGGTCCTTCAACCTTTGTATTTTGAGCAATTCTTCAGGCAAATAGCTGGCTTTTTTGTAGCTAAAAGCTCTACTGCTTTTGATGAGTAGTCTCTGCCATTTGGTGTTAAGCAAGGAGATTACAGATTTTTATTTATTTATTTTATTTTTTTAGCTTTTTCACTTAAAACATCTGCCCGCTGAGGTCAAAAACACTACAAGACTGATTAAGGTGAATCAACACATGGGCCAGACAAGCAAATGGTGACATAAAACTCACTAAAAACTCTGCAAATGTCAAACAAAGGAGCATCAACAGAACAGGACCCTTTTACAGATATTTTGATACTTTGAATTATTTGATAATTGAACTTTGTTACAAGTCCTTAGGCAATGCACCCTGAGGAATCATCTGCTCCTCCAATGAAAACCATCAAAAAAAAAAAAAAGAATAAATAAATACACTTGGACCTTTTGAGTCTTGTTTGCCTTTATAGCATTTAAATCTAGCAAGACATAAAAAGTAAAAAATCCAAACAGATTAAATGCCCAACAATCCAGCAACTGATCTTTAAAACACAATATTTCAGCAGAGCACTAATGCTTGTATGGAATGTTGTATACGGCAATCAAGGAATGCACTGCTTTCCCAAAGGTCATTTGAGACGTGTGTGTGCGCTCAGTCAATGTGTCTTTTATCACCATCACTAAACCAAAATACTGTGTCACACATGCGGCACAGACAGGGTTAAAACCTGCTCTTTACAATCCAGTTAAAACATCTGTAAATACCATAAATAATTGTTTGCCCTTTCCTATGGTGCTGACATTACAGTAGCCTTGTATGCAAGATTTTATGTTTGGATATTGTGTAAGCTGTGTGCTTCTTTAGCTACTGGCATCATAGGTTCCCTTAGAAATTATTTTCATTAAGCTACAGTAATTGTTTTCCATTCTAGCTCCCCACTGACACTAAGTGCTTAACTGCACTAGAGTATCTTAGCATGACTCAAATAAGCCATATTTATCTTACACTGGGCCATGGTGGAGCCCCTCAGCTCATCCCGTCTGAAATAAGCCCGTTTAGCTCATGTACCTTCAAGACTACCGTACTTTTAAGCCTCTGTTCTTCTGATTAGCGGCCCCACCCCCAACATGGTGTCAACATTTTGAAGAGCAGGTGGGCGGGGCTTCTGTGCTCAACACAACAGTTGTTTCCATACCTTTGAAAGAGCAATGTTTTTGGTCGTCATCCCCAGTAATCCAAATAACCACCCAACAACGATATTTGAACTTTAAGCTCAACAAAGGCCTACTTTATATATCTGCCACCATCAGTTACATTATAACAGTTCTTTTCTAAAGCACAGACAACCACAAACCTAACCTCAAATAGGAATGTTCAAAAATAATAGCGCATACTAATATATTCAAGACTGAGTCAATGGTACTGATGACTGGAACCCATGCACTCTCTCACTGTGTTATTTATTTTCATTTTGCAACAGTAGATGCTCACAGCTGGAAAACTGCCCACACAGCAGGAATGATGTAAATAGAGTAAACATCCATCATCAGGACTTATTGCTCAGTGTTGCTCAAATATAATTACAGGAGCACACATTTTGATTTCCTAATGTGCTGGAACAGCCTTCCCCACCCCTCACCTATGGACATAGTGCAGCTGATGAACCGAGTCAATGGCCAGGACCATCTCAGCCAGGTAGAACTTGGCCATCTCCTCCGGCAGCCGGTCCTCAAACTTGCTGAGCAGGGTCAGCAGGTCACCACCCACATAGTAGTCCATGACCAGGTACTAGAGACACAGAAGCCACAAAAAGTGTCAGAAAGAAGTGCTGCAGCAGTGCACTTAATGATAAACAGACATCATTGGTATGACACCAATTAGGAGCACTTTTTAGACAAATGAAGAGCAGTCCTTTTTGAAACTCCAGAAAACAAAGTCACACAAGAAATTAATCTACCATCCATCCGTCTCTAATTTATTTTTCCTCACTGTATCATTACAACAGAAGCAGAGAAAGCACCTCAATGATTTACACTTTTGGAGCTTCATCTAAAAATAAGTGGTCAGAGGAGCAGTTGTGTATATTTTTAAGACTTGGGGAGTGTTCAGCGTAAAGCATTTGTAGTGAGAATGTGGGAAATGGAATGACAAGCAGTTCTGGCATTTGAACTCAGGGCCATGGAGAGAAATCAGACAGACAGGTTAATTTGAGAACGACTGCCTCGAGCAGCCAATCAGGGTGTGGAACAGCCCTGCTCCCCAACCAACCAGCCAGCTCCAAAGTCATTCCTTTGGTCTTTTATGTCAATGTTTTTTGACCCTGTTGACTTCTGCTGCTCAGTTTCCTACAATTCTAAGTCATGTTGTGCTTAGTGGTAAGAAGTGAATGCATCAGCCACCATGCGGATGTGGTAAGTCAAAAGCGAGAGCAGAGATGTTAATGTAACGGCATGAGACTCCCGATGTTACCAAATACAGACACATATGGAGCAAAGAAGACGACTTACCAGATTATTGTCGTCCTGGAAGGCATAGTGCAGGGTGGTGATCCACTGGCAGTCCCCATTTACCAGCACATCCCGCTCCTCCCGGAAACACGCCGTCTGAAGAGTGATACAACAAACCATAAAAGAACTTAAATGTCACAAATACTGAAAACAATGTGAGGTCAAAGGTCACAATATTCTACGCAAGTGTGGGCTGAAAGCTTAAAGCATCTTTGCTTAGAGGGAATTCAGCTTTGGACGCTTGCTCGCTGACATTCTTTTAAGAGCCGCTTGTATGATCTCACAGAATTAGCTCTCAAGACATGCAAGCGAACGTGTTTGCAGTCGTGTCAAGTGAAAATTAAGAGTTGGATTGCTGCACATGTGAGAGGTGCCACATGCAGGCTCTCTCACCTCCACGTCACTCAAAGTGGGTATGAGCACTGGAATGTAGGTTTACAGAAAGTAGGCGACACTCCCATCTGATGTTGGATAATGTGGGTGGAGGTGGCTCTATTGAGCAATTGTTTGGACATATGATAAATCCAGTTTATGACATGTGGAGGTTTTGAGATTTAGCTAATAACCTGATTTCTTTAACCTAATCTATCTTGACCACCTACAATATAACAGTCTATGTGTTGCTTTACATCGTTTCCTGTGTCCAGGCGTTTGCACAAACACACACATCGGGGACCGGTTTTGGTTTGTGACGTGTGAGGCATGAAGATTGAAGACCCGGGGGACCAACAGGAATGTTAGACTGTCGGGAGAGGTCGATGAGAAAAACATGCAACGGCAGCTCAGGCAACAACACGTTCTGCAAGAATCCATCAGTGAAGGCCTGATCTGCGCGTAGATAGGCACTATTTTTAAAACGATGGTCAACCCTCATTAATATTTTCTGTAAAAAGTTCCCCAGTCCTACAAAGGGCAATCACTGATCAGTACTGATAGCGCTGCACAGCAAACACACCCACCTCTGCTCGCTTCAGCATCTCCCACTTGTTGAGAATCTTCATTGCAAAAACCTTGTCAGTGTTTTTCACTTTTACCACTGCAACCTGCAAAAAAAAAAAAAAAGTTGTTATGAGTGTGATTTTTAATTATTATTTTTTTAATAATAATTAGTATGACAGCAAGGCTGGTGAAGAAAACACAGGCCAACAGGAAAATACCAAACACATTTAATATCTGAGCATTGAGGCAATAGGAAAAAGAGCAGGCTATGGATTGCACAAGAACAATTTTTAGGTTATTATACTTCAACAGTTGCACAAACAATAATCAAACAGTTGAAACAGATGTGAGTAAACACTTCAGATGCCAAGGGGAAAAAATGTAGTCTAAATAATCACTTTAAATGATCTAGATTTGACTTTTGAGTTCATGAGTATGGAGACTGAATTCAAAGAATAAAAAAGGAGAAGATCAAGAATCAAGTAAAACATTGGCATGTAGGTAAGAGGAAGAGAAAAGTACAGGAAGGAATAAGCATGATAAAGATAAAGAATAGATATAATATGGAACAGGAAGAAGTTAGTGGAAATAAAAAGAATGAGAGACCAGGAAGGAGAAATATGGGATGGAAGGTGGTGGAAGATAGGGCGGAAGAAACAGCAGAGGAGAGCAGAGTATGGGGGAAGGGAAAAGCAGGGGCAGGGAGTGACCGCAGACACTACCAGGCTGCTTTAGTGCTGACCTAAAAGGCCAGCAGCAGCAGACACACATGACCCAAAGCCACACACATGTTTATAACAACCACAGACTTACACAGCTGGACACTTAAATGTCAGTCATGGTTTCTATTAGCAAAAATTGAATAATGCACTCAGTGATTTGTAAATGGGCACGAATCAAGAGAAAGTGCTCACATTGACATTTCAATAATGGAATAGCTCTGAAACTGATGAACATTTCAGGTTAATACAGAGGATCTGTACTGTACAGCTTTTCCACTAACATCTTAGAAACCAACTCATGTGACTAAGACTTGATTAAATATCGAGTATCTGCTAGCACTGTCATAGCAATCAGGTTTTCAATTTATATTGATTGTGAGTTCTTGAAACAGTTTCAACACTTTTCCACAGTATTTGCCAGTGTCACACTCTCACTGGACTATCTTCAGCACGCACTCAGTGTTATCTTCTTGTCACATGCTGCACCTGGACCGTTTTAACAGCATTTGTTTTGCTTATGGATGCACCTGAAAATAATGTTTTGTAGAGTAATATCAGCCTGATGGCAAATAAAGCAACATTTACCAACATTGGTGGATGTCACTTTGTTGTTGTGTCATTCCAATTTTGTGCATGCCAAATATTCCAAGACAGTGTGATGGCAGTGTTTCCCACAGACAGATTTTACTTGGCTGAATATCTGGTGACTCAAGGCATTTTCTCCATCCAAAGAGAAAAACATTATCCCCAATACATTGCTAGTGAATAACTGCCTGGCTCTTATTTTGAAAATGCTGCCAGCCAGCAAACCCAAGTCATTGCTATTTCAAGTTTCCCTCGCCAGTCAGGTTGCTGTTGTGGCAGTCCTCTGTATGATTCTGTATCATTATTGCTTTTTCAGTGACTGTCTAAGACTGGAGTCAAACATAGTCCAACTCCACCACCTTGTTATACTTTACAGATTCCCTACAAGCTGAAGGGTAACTCAGCTGCTCACCAAAGCTGCCAAAAACTACCGGATGCAGTCAGACTGGAGTGCATGTCCAAGAGTAGGACAAGATGTTCACTGAAAAGGGAGATTGTGAGTGAGTGAGTGAGTGTGAGAAATAATTTGAGGTAAATGAACACTGAAAAGTCAGAGGACACCAGAAACGCAGTGTTAAAAAGAGGTCACATCAAGTCATGTTTCAGCCTTGTTATTGTATTGTTGTTGTTACCCAGACAGTTTTAATTCTTTTGAATGCTTGACTCTTAGCCTAGTACACCCTAATTGGAAAACTCAAAAAAACAGTTTTATTTGATGTTATTAATCATCCACCTGGCCCTTATTTAGTTTCTATCAGATTTCTCAAACTTGTTATTTGATTTAGTGCTCAGTTCAGATAAAATAATTATAGTGGGTGATTTCAACATCCATGTAGATGCTAAAAATGGGAGTATCAACACTGGATATAATCGATTATTAGACTCAAATGGCTTCTCTCAAAATGTAAATGAGCCCACCCACCACTTAATTCACACTCTGGATCTTGTTCTGACATATAGCATAGAAACTGAACATTTAGCAGATAACTCTCCTGCCTTATGATTTCTTAATTTCAATTTACAATAATAGATTACACAGAAGTGGAGAATAAATTTCATTACAGCAGATGCCTTTCTGAAAGTGCTGTAAGCTAAGGATATAATTCCTTCACTATCTTCAATGCCATGTGCCACCCCAATGCAGAGCAGCTACATAAACTCTACTCCCACCAAGGTTGATTATCTCATTAATAGTGTTACATCATCACTGCGTAGGACTTTGGTTACTGTGGCCCAAGGAGAAAGTTTGCCACTCTATTACTCTTACATTCTACTATTCATCACTAATTGCCGAAAGTAAGAACCCCAGGTAGCACTGTAACTAGGCTGACAAAGAGTCAAAGCTCTGTTGACCAAAGTATTCCTTCACCTTAAATAGTGAATGACTTCATGAATTTCATCACAAAGAACATTTTTAAACATTAGAGAAAAAATTACTCATAACACTACAGACATTTAGACTCTACAATTGATCTTTGAGTTAACTTCAATAGTTGCTTCATCTAAGCCATTAATGTGTCTATTAGACCCCATTCCTACAAGACTGCTCAAAGAAGTCCTACCATTAATTAATGCTTCAATCTTAAATATGATCGATCTCTCTCCATTAATGGGCTACATACCACAGGCCTTCAAGGTGGCAGTAATTAAACCACTTATTACTTATATTTATATATTATTTAAAAAGCCATCACCCGACCGAGCTGTCTTAGCTAATTATAGGCTAATCTCCAACCTTCCTTTTATCTCAAAAATTCTTGAAAGAGTAGTTGTAAAACAGCTAACTGATCATCTGAAGAGGAATGGTGATTATTTATTAATTTAATTAATTATTTGAAGAGTTACAGTCAGGATTCAGAATTCATCACAGTACAGAAACAGCATACAAAGGTTACAAATGATCTTATGGCTATGGCAGTGGACTCATCTCTGTGCTTGTCCTGCTAGACCTCAGTGTAGCTTTCGATACTTTTGACCATAATATTTTATTACAGCGATTAGAGCATGAGTTTGAATCATATCTAATAGATTCTTTTTTTTCTCTCTTTTTTTTAATTTAAACGGGGGGTTATCTTCACAAAATAAGGTCACTTATGGAGTTCCACAGGGTTCTGTGCTAGGACCAATTCTTTTAACATTATAAAAGGTTCCCTCAGGCAGTATTATTGGAAGGCATAGCATATATTTTCATTGCTATACAGATGATACCCAGCTTTAGCTATCCACGAAGCCAGATGACACACCAATTAATTAAACTGCAGGAATAGCTTAAAGATATAAAGGCCTGGATGACCTTTAATTTCCTCCTAAATTCAGATAAAACTGAGGTTATTGTATTTTGCCACACAAATTTTAGAAACATGGGGTCTAACCAGACACTGTATGAGTTTGCCTTAGTCTCCAGCAACACTGTGAGGAATCTTGGAGTCATCTTTGACCAGCATATGTCGTTCAATGCACATATTAAGCAAATATGTAGGACTGCTTTCCCGCATTTGCTCAATAGCTCTAAAGTTACAAACATCATGTCTCAGAGAGATTCTCAAGGTACTGTATCAAAGATAGAAAACCCAGTATCCTGACAGCTTTAACAGCAAACAGTGTTCCCCTTATAGTTGCAATTTTCACCTTTACCACTGCATACTGCTCAGCTTTTCACTTTAAACTGCTTCTCACATTCCTTGGACCATCTTAACAGCAAAACAATGGCCAACTTTCCCTTGAATGATAACTGTTAAACACTGCTCTGACAAACTTGCCCCAACCTTTATATTTTGCCAAAAAAGGAGCTGCACAGGCAGCTGTGAAAAGCACTGCGAGCTGTTTGCCAATGTGCATGTTCATGCAAATTTATGTCCTTGCAAATTTCTCTCATTTCTTCAACTTTGCTGACCCACAAAGAAAAAAAAAAAAACCTTTTCTTTGGCCTCCTTGACCAAATTGAAAAGTTAAATTATTAATTCAACACTGAAATATGCCTAAACGGAAAAAAAAAAGTAACGTGTTATAAAAAGCACAAAAGATGCACACAAAGAGCAGAAAAGCAGTGAAAGAAACAGTCACTTTATGCAACAGAGGGGTCTGCAGACTATTAAATTAACCAAGGGAATGCTGCTAATGCAATACAATGATAACATTCCTGCAGCATTTGGATTTCCCCGAGTGATCCCTCACCAGAGGAGAGGAGGGGACTGAAAAGGGAAGACAGGAGGACAGGGGGAGTGCACTGTTCCTGGCAACGTCTGGTTGTTTATGTCCTTTCCTTCATCCGTCCTTTCTCTCTCATTCTTTTCTTCATCGTGTCCTTCCTCCCTGGCCTGGTGTTTATAACTTCACTATTGCTGTTACTGGTGTCTTCAAAATTTGTTTATCAGTAAGGAACAGGCATGGAACTATCCAGAGCAGGTAACTTAATTATTCCACAGGCGGAGTAATTACGAGTGAAACTTTGGCTACATAACAACTGAGGTCACATTTACAAGCATGCGGCTGCTGACTGGTGACTCAGTGTGACAAACAGTTCAGACATGTATAGCACTGACTGGCGGCCAGTGACTCCAAGGAATACATGATGTTTAGAAAAACTCTTCCAACTTCATCTCAAGCACTAACCACTAACTACACCAGACTGAGCAGCAGCACTTGGCCCTTTGTGCTGATGAAGAGGCAACCGAGTCCTAATGGCAGCATCCTCACAGGCAGCAGGCCAGTACAAACTGGTCCATTCATCAGGCGAACTCCACGGCGTCACGCATCTGCGCCATTCCTCTGCCTGCTGCTGACAATGGGAGGATGAAATCAAAACATCCTGCACTCAAGTTCTCCTGACTGCTTCTCTGACTCTCGGGTATTTTTACTCTGCTTTCCTGTGTCTGCTCCATCTGTCTGCTACCACCATCTTCTTTCCATTCTCTGCTCAACTTTCTTAAAAAAATAAATAAATAAACATGTTCAAAAATTCTACAATACACATCATTAAGAGATATCAATCTGATCAAAATGATAAGACTCCCTATCTTATGGAATTTTTCCTTAGCAGTCTAAAGCTAGCAGTGTATACAAAATTACAGGTCCAGTGCTTGAGGTATCTGAATTCAACAGCCTTTAATTTCTTTTTACCTGATGAGGCCAGACGGAGGCTCTTACAGATGTTTGGGTAAAAGCACAGAAAAATTATGAGGCACTATCATTACAGCCCCTTCCAGGATTGTTGTATACACAGCAAAGCAAGTCCTGTGTCAGTCTAATTCATATTTGAAATTGGCAAAAGAACAAGAAAGACAAACAGAGGAAATAAACTACATTTCTGCATGTAACCAATTAGCGTGTCGAAGAGCTTCACTCTGAAACGTCGAAAGCTAGTTTCAGCTGCTCCCTTATTCACAAGGGGTTGCCACAGCGGGTAGCGCCACGGGTTTGATTTGGCAGGGAGTTGTGCCTCCTCCCAAAATTGAACTACAGATCTTTCGGTTGTTAGGCAAATGTGTAAACTATGGTACCACTTCTTATTTCTCCCCCCAACTCTTCCACAGTTTCATATTTCAGAAAAAGGCTGGTGACATGTCCAGCTGTTGTTGCATTTCCCTGCAGTAAAGCCTTGTTAATGAAGGGGTTTCTGTCCACTGAAATGCTAGGGCCTTTAAACTGAAACAGTAAAATGAAATGTGTTGATTCATATAAGGTATGTAAACCGTTAGTCGACTAGACGTTTAAACGTTGCAGCCCTAACTGGAAATACTAGTCAGTTGAACCAATCAGTCATATTTTATCAATGCACCATGACAGTTAACTTTTGGGTCACCCCTCTTTTCCCTCTCCCTGTTGACGGGAAGCTATAAACAAACATGGTGGAAAGTAAGAACCAGCGTGATTCTGCAGTATTCTGAAGCAAGGCATAGCACATTCTGCACAGGGTTGAGCCAATCAGCAGCAGCCTATCAGAAAGTCTTCACCACTGGACAATTTGGCAATCGCAATAACAGTTATAATTAAATGGCAATCTCAATGGATCCTGCGGATACGCGGGCGAAATACACTGACCTGGAAAGTGGACAACACAATCGGCTATCGAGGCGTAAAAGAGGCGGGGAAAGAGCTTGTTACTGAGGTGAGCAGTCAGCCTCAGCCTGGGTGGACCCCAGACCCCCGGCCTTCACCTCACGCTAGGCTATAGGGAAAATTCACGCTCCTCACCTAAAGCTGAGGAGCATGAATTTTCACACAACTGCAAAACATTTAAATCCAGGACTGCTTATTGGGTGAGATTTTTTTTAAGAAATTAGTCAACACCATGAACATCCCTACCTTGTAAGAGAGAAGCTATGCTTGTTAAGACTAATGTATTTCAAACTGTCTTTCTGATTTCCATTGAGACAGAATGACAGTTACACTTGAACTGAAGGCGCTGGAAATATGCCTTTTATTTCAAGTTGGCTTCTGTTTCCTCCTCCAGTTGACGTAAAACAAAGGTCCTGCTCACAGTTTGATGAAATGAGGTATATTTTTATGAGCTGATTAAATCGTAGAGCCACGGGACAATCACGATGTCTTCTGAGCTAATTCAATTTTTCTGCCGTGCAAAACTCCTAAAAACAAATGGTTTAGTGAAAGGACACTGGACAGTTAGCACAAGGTAGCGCCATTCATGGGTCATGCTACATCACTGAACACAAGCCTGAGACACACAGTCACATGACCCACATATGCACATACCAGCACCCCTCGCAGCAGCTCGAGTTAGCGTGTTTGTATTTTGTGTTGGTACTGCTACATGCTGCCAGGTGTGCCCCGTTCTATCTTGACTGACTTTTCGGATTTCTCTCCGTCTCGCTCCATCTATCAGAGCGCTTTCAAAGGAATTCACCAGCTTGTTTACACAGATGTTGGATAACCACGCCAGATATGAAATGTTTGGAACTGTGCAGCGGGGTTCGAGATGATCAAATCGAGGCTCTCTTTTAAAATAAATAAAAATCTATTTAAGCAGCATCAACTGTCAGCTGACATTTATATGCAAGTTATATTATGCAACATGGTACCTGTCCCTCCAACATTCCTCGGCTTTGACATCATTACCTGAAACCCAGTGACAAATGCATTTCAACTGCCCTACAGGCATGCCGAGAAAGAGAAAACTAAACAAATAAAAAATACAAACAAAAATAAACCCTCAGTGGAAGGCTCGTCAGGAATTCAACTTCATTTTCCGTTTACAGGTTCAGTGTCAAAGAAGCTTTAATAGTTCTGTTCATGCTGCAAGTAGAGTCATGCTCATGTGGCAGACCAGTACTACGCACTGCGGCTGGAATGCAGCCGAAAGAACTCAAGGATGAAACGCAACAACACACTTGGCTTTCGTGAGACAGGTATTAAAGTCTAAGGGTACAAGAGAGCAGCCATTTGCTGGTAGATGATGTCCATTAATCACATTGTACAAGCTCCGCCTCAGGGAAGAAGTTTCACATTCTGTCAAAACACAATAATTACACCATCTGCTTCTTGAACAAAAAAGAAAATGAAGAAAATATGACGGCAGATTTGTGGTAATGGACTGTTGTATGGTTGAGTGTAAAAAAAAAAAAAAAAAAAAAAGGAAAAGCACAAGGTGTATTACCTCGCCAAAGGCTCCTCGTCCAATCACCTTGAGTATCTCAAAGTCTTCCTTGTGCAGGCGCATCTGCTTCACTTTGGATGTGAAGGGTTTGGCTGCAGAGAGAAATGAGATAGGTCGGGTTAATTTAAATTTATCAAAAGAAAGAATAAAAAGGAGAGGTGAAGGCATGCTTTCCCTAATCAACACTGGATGAACACAATTTTCCCCAAGTTGTTTAGAAAAAAAAAAAACTGGGAGTCAATGATCACAATCTCAAAGAGACAATCGCCTGGAGTGACTTTCACTTATTTTCCATTTATAAATGAAATCACTGATAATCTTTGGTGCTCAATAAAGCTGGAAGGTCTAAATATTCCTGTCTTTGCCTGAAATGACCCACGCCTGTGGAAATGCATTTGTCTTAGTTATCTCATAACCCACAAGAAACACAACCACTGCATTCCCATGCACAAGGCCTCGTGCTTTTCTAAATGGACTTTATTAAAGTGTTTGTGACCACCTGGTCCTCTTTATAGCAAATGACACCGGATGCAGAGAGGCTGAATGATAAAGCTGGCTATTGTTAGGCCTGCAGCTATGGTTCCTGGTGGAAAAAAGGAGCTGGGAGGGATCTGTAAGGGTCACCGACGTTCCCTCACAAAGCTAGACAGATTTCATCTAAGGCTCACAAAGTCAGCATTTCCCTCATTTGTGGAACGCTATTCAACCACTTCCTGGTTTACATGATCTCAGCATGCCAAGGATAACCCGGATTGGCCGCAAGTTCACCAAGGTCAGGATATTAGTTACAATGATACAGTGACTCTGATAAAGTTCAGAGATATCAAAACTGAAATCAGAATAAGCTGCCTGCCTATGTTTCAACCATGCTTAAGTGGGTTTAAAAACTTCAGTAGCCACATTTAGCATTACAATAGGCAACCACACACAAACACACCAGTGTTTGATGCTTACATACAGAAGCTCTTTTGGTGGACAAAAGACAAAATCTCCATCTACTGTAAAGCGGGCTTGTGTGGAACAGAGAAAGAGTGATCTGAGAGTGACTAAACATCAAGCTACATTTGTCTGGTTGCTCTAACTTTACAGAAGCTCCAGTGTTGAGGGGGGTGGGGGTGGGACATTCTCCCACAGAGAAGCAGGGAAATGCCTGCCGATATAAAACAAACAGGTCGCTCATAGCTCAACAATCTCTCGCTCTCAGTTTTCTTCACACTCCCTCTTGACTCCACCGACAGCTGGCCTGCTGTGACCGCAGGGCAGAGGGAAAGCGAGGGCCAGAGCAGCGTGCTGAAGTCTTGGCGCACATTTCCACAGACCTAAAGCACATAAGCAACTCAGCCGTAACACTGCATGAGGCTGGGAAATACACGACATGAGGAGGGAAAAAAAGATTGCTTAGTCATATCATTAATTTTCCTGCAGAGCAAGCAGACCAGAAACACAGAAGCGGTTGATCAACCATGATATATTTGGGGTCGGGATCCAGCTTTCGGAAGGCGGCCAAGGAAACGCGACAAGTCTGCAGAAACGATGACAAACAAGGCTGTGACACAACTGAATGGTTCTTTCTCACAAAGCCTTCTTGTCCCTCATTGCTTCTCTTTTTCATGCGTTATCTGACCTCCTGACAGTGCAGGCTCCAACACAAATAAAACGGCAAGAACTCAAAGTAACACATGGCATGCTGGAACCAACGTATCACATTCAAGTAACAACAAAGTCTACAGGACAGTGTATCCCACGTTCATGTAGCTACAAATGTACCCATGCCTTCAGACAAGGCAAAGAGAACAGCTATAAAGACACATGTGTACATACCACTCGTAATATTAAAAAGACTAAAACTAATTTAAAAAAAATAAAAAAACTGAACCATAACTAAACATTTATAAACACAATCTAAACTGAAACAAGCAACTGCTCTCTGCAAACTAACTGGAACTAAACTGAATTCAATAGAAAAACTCAAAATGAAATAGAAAGAAAAACAAATTAGTAAATACAAAACCATAGCTTTGCTGATGAAGACCGCAAATCAATCATCAGTGCTACACACACAGTGGAGCAGGCTGGAGAAAAAATGGTAACGGGGAATAACTTGTAGCAAAAATATGAAAAAGGCTTGTCCATATGACTTCAGTGCACACCACCAAGCTGGAGGCAGATCAGATGAACGGTGATTGAAATGGGGGAAGAACAGAGAGGATGACAGGCAGATTTCACAACTTATTAGTAAGATATGATCTCCACGCATATGTGACACTTCAAAGTTGAAAATCTTACCCTCTATAGGACCTCTTCAAGCATCAATTTGTGACATAATAATCAGTGATTTATTTATTTTATTTTATTTATTTTTTTAAATGACAGGCATGTTTCGGGATTACTACCACACACACACACACACACACACACACACACACAGTCACCACCATTTAGCTCTGAGCTGATGGTGATCTGGCTTCCTACAGCAAATTCAGTGGTTTCCAACTGCCGGAACACCATTTTATCCAGCATCTCTAACCTGATGTGGCATGTTTGTCAGGGTAAAGATAATATCTTGCAATGAAATCCCACTGGATTCATTTTAATTCCTGTATCAAAGGTAGACAATCATGCCTGAGCAGCAAATAATTAGACAAGCGATTAAATCCATTTGATATGGTGTCTTTTTTTCTTCTTTTTTTTTTCAACTAGTATAAACACGGTGGAAGGATTCTGTCCAGATTTGCTTTTACACTGTAAAGAAACTTCACATTCAACAGAGTTTGTCATGCACAAACCGTAAATAGATTCTTACATAAATGTCAGATATTTCTGATGGTTGAATCTACCTCAATATTTTCCTGATGACGACATGCCTGGCAAAAACTGTCCCGACAACTCTGCTGAAAAACACCTCCATAATATGCATGAATTGAGTCCCTGGATTTTTTCTTTTTACTTAAATCAGTACGATATGCATTTGTGAAGACTTGACAGTAAACGTCCCATTTCCCAGTGGTAATCTGACAACCTTCCAACAATTCCTATATCCAAATGCAGATCCTGATCGACTCCGAAAGTTAATCATATTTTGAACCAAACCAATTCTCTATCAAAGTTTTCACGTAAATCTGTTGATGGCTTCTTGAGTAATCCTGCCAACAAAGACAGACAAACCAAACCAATCCCATAATCTCTAAGACTAATCATGTTATATGTATATTGAAATTCTTCAATGAAGTCTCAATAATTCCAGTTATACCTGAAGGAGGGCCCCATTAGTACAGCATTGTGGACACAAACTATGGGTCCCCTCCTTATGAACACTTGGACACCACTTATGCCTCATATTACTTTGTCATACTGATTATAAAGTGGTTACACTAACTCAAAGTTCAATGCTTTTAAAAAGACGACTGGGCCGTCTCTCTCGGCCCGTCTGTCACCCACAAGGGTTCCTACAGCTGACCTGACAGCTTAGAGTTGGTGACTGTTGACTCTGAACAACAGAGCAAAAAGGCTAAAATAAATTCTAGCTGCACTCGACAAGTAAAAGCTAGCATGGTGGCGGGCCGTAGAGTAGGGGGGAAGAAAGTCACGCCAGCTGAGAGGGAGAAAATACTGATTAGTAGCTGCACGCTGACTCAGGAGCTCCTCTAAAGCAGCCACATGAGATACGTCTTTCATCTCTGAGCCAGGAGCCCACAGGCACCGTCCACAACAAAGCACACATGCAAACACAGACACAAATATGTGCACACACACAGAGGTAGGTCTAAATCCTTACATCTACATCTGACACATAATTGCTGACTTTGTCTTACTTTGGCCTTGGCAGAAATTTTACAGCCAAACAGATTACAGAAATTGCTTTACTGGACAAGAATTTAAAAAAAAAGAAAAAGAAAGAAAATCATTGGCCACCACTTAAACAGTAGGTGGTTTATTGAAGAATGTGCCAGATATTAACCTTTTATTCTGGCCTGTTACTTATGAATAGGATCTGGTTCTTCATAAGTTTGAGGGTTGTTTTGTTTTTGTTTTTTTATAAGAGACAAAAAGGCCATTTAAGCCACAGATTTCAGTTCAGTTCCTCATTTACCCTGACAGTGTCTTTTACCTGTAGCTCTGAATCTGCAGATTCATAAAAGGCATGCCACATCCCCTTTTAACAGAGAGAAAACATACCATAAAGTTTGATCATACATCTTAACTCACTAACAAAATATACACATTGAAACATAGCAACCGTTGCTATGGTAAGGTGTGGTAGGAATCCATTGCAACACTACAAAGGTGACTATCCAAGCCTCCAAGCCTTAGCATGACTGGAGCTCTTTGTTTTCACCGTTTTGCAATGTGTAGGGCAAGCGAGCCAAGATCTGGAAAAAGAAAAAAAAAAGTCAGGAAGACACTGAGGTGCAGACAAACCGATGACTACACACGCTGGAAGACAAATATACATATGCACCCTGTACAGTGCAAACGCTGACAGACACACACTTTAGCAGGAGGCCTTGGGATGCGGTCAAACTGGAAAAACATGAGTGACGCCATCTAATCCACATAGCCAGACTAGTTTAGCCCAAAATACTGAGTGCTTATCAGTCCTATCTTGCTCCGTAACCACAAGATAAGTTTCAATATTTAAAGGCAAGTGTGTTCACTTGGCAGCTGCCTCCCCAAAAAAATGATGCGCTGAGCAAATTTAACAGGCCAGAGCATGGGTCTCCTCCATGCCATATCTTGACGGTGTGTTGAAAAGAAATTTGTGTGCAACTGTGACTCGATGCTGGGTGTACCTAGAGTTTTGTAATGAAATAACATCATCTATGAGTACCATAATGCAAATATTCCCACTAAAGTCAATTTGGTTACCTAATCTTGTACAATTTTCAATACACCTTTTTTTTTTTTTTACGTATTGCACTGCATGACCAGAACGCTGACAGTTACAGGAGTGCTATGAACGTGCTACATGCTCAGCGTTCTTTAAAGTGGCACACCCACCCCTGCAGTCAATATTTCAGGGGGAAAAAACCCATGTGTGACACCTGATGTATCTGATTCTAATGCCTTTCCAAAAAAAAAAAAAAAAAAAGATTCATCAAAATAAATCACAGGGCATTACTTAAAACCATTCCCACATATTAGTGTGAATATTGGGTTTTTGTTAAGAACAAACCGAGTCTGTGTGCTTTAGAGTTTATACATCTCAAACAGTCTACATAGTTATGGTTTATTTTTTTGCATTTCACCAGACAGTGACTCAGTGAGGGAGCTGCAGGGTGCAACAGACAAAGAGCGATGATCCAGGTGGACACAAACATGGAGACAAAGAAGCCAAAAGGGCAACCCACACCCACAGGTTTTCCAAGTATACGGGGAGTTCTAGACGCCTGTCGCTCATCCATTACACAGGCAGCTTTTCTACAAATCTTTCAACACACACCAACTTTTAGTGTGGAAGTTTTTCAAGACTTCTATTGTAAAGGCGCGCAAGGATTAGACAGATATCGGTTACAAAATATATATTTATATAACTGTAAAGTTCAATTTGATTCAGGTTTATTTATACAGCACCACAAAAAAACCAAACAAAAAAAACCCAGATACCTCAAGGTACTTTATACTGTAAAGGTAAAGACCCTACAGTAATCTGGAGAAAAGCCCAATAATAAAGCAATCCCTATGAGGGTCACCACTCTGCGACAGCGGGAAGGAAAAACTCCCTTTTAACAGGAAGAAGCCTTCAGTCAAACCACGCTCACGGTGGGGCAGTCATCTACTGCGAACTATTGGGGTGTGAGGTTAAAGAGAAAAGAAGAAAGAGCATAGGAAGACAGGACAAAACACAGACTGTGGGAGAAGACAAAACCCTAATGACACCCTGCATTGGTATCTAAATGTGGGGAGTGAAAAGAGATGAGTGGAGAAGAAGTGCTAAGTACATCACAAGAAGTCTCTCAGCAGCCTGAGCCTACACCAGCATAACTATGCAATGTTTCAGGATCACCTCATCTGTGCCTATAAACTATAAGCTTTATCAAAAAAAAAAAGAAAAGAACATTTTGAGTCGCATCTTAAAAACAGAGTATCCGTCTCCCAAATCTAAAGTGGAAGCTGGTTCCACAGGAGAGGGGCCCGATAGCTGAAGGCTCTGCCTCACGTTCTACTTTTAGAAACTCTAGGAACCACAAGTAAGCCTGCAGTCTGAGAGCAAAGTGCTCTGTGAGGTCAATATGGTGCCATGAGGTCTTTAAGATATGATGGGGCCTGATTATTCAACAGTTTGTGAGGAGAAGGATTTTAAATTCAATTCTGGAAGGACAAATTCACAGGAAGGATAAAAGCTAAAGAGAACAGAAGCTAACTGTAGGCTAAAAATATGAATAAAGGCTGAACAGAGAAGATTTGGGGGGGGGGCATCAAGTTCAGCTTGTGGGAGTAAGTGCGGTTGGCAGGACTGAGGAAAAAAAAAGAGGGAGCAGGGTGAAACAGTGCCAGAAAAGACATCCCAGCCACAGGCAGTGGCTGAGCCAGTTACAGTAAGTGTCCAAAGCTCGCACCCGCGATGTGCTCCAACCCCATCCCCAACTCCAGAGTGAGATGGAGGGACATCTGGAAGCCATAATGGGTGATGTAATGACACAAAAATGCTGCTCGCAAGAGAGACAGGGGAGACAAATGGAGAGAGGGGAAGAGACGCTTTCCAGGATCTGACGTGAAGAGGGAGAATGGCATGGAGAAAGGTTAGAGCCCCGCAGATGGCCTTTCCTTCCATCTGACCAAAGTGAGCTTGTTGGAGGGGATGTACCCATCATACCTCATAAGTTGGCCAGGAGTCTTCACGAACTGTGGAGAGCTTTGCAGAGGATAGACTCTGTGATATTTTTTTTTTTTAAAAAGCAACAGACCTGAATAACTGAAACAATTTTGGGATTCATCAGCCTCTTTAACACAGCTTCTTTAAGGTGTCACTGTTGCTCCATTATGGATTTATACACACAACATTTCAGAAATGATATAGGATTTGAAAATCATGTTTATATCAATATACTCTCTGACATTACGTTAAATAGAGAGTTTCTTCAGTACAGCTCTCTTGCCAGGCTTCAGAATGCAGCCCAGAATGAGATAATATCAGTCCAACAATAAATAATAAGTTTTTGTTTTGATGTCCGATTACAAGCTGGTCCATTTCATGCATGTGCAACACCTGCACTGCGGTGCAGCCAAACAGTCAGGTTAAAGTTTTCAGAAAATCAAATTACCAGAATCGGTATGTGTAGGTCACACTCAGGGAGGAAAACGAAACAAAACACAGTGGAATCAGTCCAGAAAATTGCAATCGGTGCAGCTCTAGTAATCATGCTTTTCAAAGCTACCAGACTCTCTTGCTGAACACTGATTTTTAACTCACACAAAAGTTTTGCTTCTGACCCAAGCAATAGTAGACAAGCTCATGTTTTATAGGATAAAATTACTTTTTCTAAAAAGGCATGAGGAAATTAATGTCACAGCTGAGTAGAAAAGAGCTGCCTGATAGAAAAGCAGTTAAAATAGAGTCTAAATTTAACCTAAAATTCACAGCAGTAAACAGCTGTGCTAGTCAATACTCCTAGCTGTTTTATAACCCTACTACAGCCTACAGATACTGAGAGGATTTTTGATCAAAATTGCCCAGCCTGTCAAAGCGTAGCCATTTGGAATGCACTGTCATGCCTTTAAGACGACAGCCGTGGCAGTCACATAATCAAAATACACACCTCAGATTAAAGGATGCTTGCATGCTAAGTGAAAGCGCGTACTCAGGCTAAATTACGGTGTTTGGTTCAGAACTGTATGAGTGCAAAAACATGCAAAGATGGCATAATGAGGGGGTCATCTTAGACGGAATGCAGCTCAAGCTGCCTCTAAGGACGCGGTTCACAAAATACAGCCTTGGTTATTTTTCATATGTAGGTAGGTTAATATATAGGTAAAAATAAATAAAAATAAAAAATAAATAAATAAAAGTATAAATAAATAAAAGTATCAGCTCATGGTTTCAAATGGTCACTTGCGAAATTATTGCAGAGGATATTATTTTTTTATATATATATATATATATATATATATATATATATATATATATAAAGTATTTTTTTTCTGCTTTTGCTCCTTGTGTCCTAGGAATGAGGTCATAAAGCCGTCATTCCCAAACAAAGTGCAATCAGCTTCTCGGTTTAAAAGTTTCCAGAAAATAGCATGAAGAATGAGACATTCATCCTCTATTTTTAGAAAAACGGCACCATTATAAACTGTTCCACACCCATCATGCCCCATTTTATTCAAGGCTTTGGTCTCCTACAAATAACAGCTGCCTGATTACGAAAGTGCTTCCCAGCTAAATGAAGGCCGAATAAATACTATTAAGTGAGGGTTGAATAAATAGTACAGCAAGGCCATCAAAGGAAAAATGAAAGCTGTGTGATTCTAATAACCTAGTCCTTAAAAAAAAAAAAAAAGGGAAAGTGACTAAGCAACACACTTCCAAAAAAAAAAAAAAAAAACTTCGCAGTTCAGCAGCAAGTAGCTTAAAAACATCCAGTAAATTACACAAATTACAGATGGAAACAGAACCAGGCCCCTTCATGTCACAACCAGAGGCCCCCCAACAGATGTGCGCTGAGGCACAGTCAGCCCTGATAAAAGGTTTTTTGCATGTCCTGTTCTCTCGAGACTCGTGCACAGCTGTTGGGTACCCACAGGTGATGTCCTGGGGCACTGAAAAAAAGCCCAGAACACATATTTTGCAATGTACGATGCACGCCAGCTGCCAGAGAGGTGGGAATACGCTGTTAAATCAATCAGCAGAACCGGAAATCCGTGAAAGGCAAACTGGGGATCTCTAACATAGCACATAGATGAGCCCTGGAGCATTAAATTGTATTTAATACTAGTCTGTACACCAGCGACACCAAAATTCCCAGTGGTGTCTGTGTGCAGTAACCCTCCCCACTCCCTCCATCCCACCACAACCAACCTCAAATTCCACTCAATGTCATTTTCCTTTGCCTGCGATCCCTACTACTTTCTTTTCCTTTCCATGCCTTCATCTCTTCCAACACATAAGCCCCTTCTCTCCCTCTCTCTCCGTTTCTTATTCTTGGTCTTTTCCATCTGCTTTGGTCCATGTTTCCTGCTCCATCACGCTAATAAGAGGGCAGGAATGGTCAAAAGCCTCAAACTAAACAATCTGTGCCCCACAGCATTAAACACACAAACAGGATGTTCCCAAAATATTAAAAAAGAAAAAAACTCAAACACCAAAGAAAAGGAGAGGGCAGGGCTTGACAAAACAATAGATCAGATCTAGTGTGTGTTACAGCTCAGAGACTGCTGCAGTGAGCATACACCCAAGCCAGGCGATGTGAGAAAAGCTGCCTTGGAGGGGCTGGGCTGCATCACTTTCTGCTGGCTATACAGGAAGTTTTCACAGCACTTCAAAGAAGTCTCCAAGCCAGCACATCGACCTGTTCAACCCACACTGCAAACAAGTCGATTTACACAATTCTGTGTCAACACAGCGTCCCGATACCATCTGCAGATAAAGAGCCAATATTAAAAAAAAAAAAAGGAGCCCATCAGGCCATGTCACCCAGCTTGGCTGGCTCTCCTTGCTGTCTGCCACTCTGTTGGTGGTGGAAGCACCAGGTGCTGCATTGTTCCTCTGCTTGGTGTTGATAGTACACATTGATAAAGCAGCAGGATTTCATGATAAGCACAGTGCTGTGCAATTCAAGTCATACAGACCATCCTGATCATATTACAAGATATAATAACTAAATCTTAACTGACAATAGACTGGAAATCAAGGCCACCTGTTTCATTGATAGAGATGCACAGACTGACCAGTCAGGGCCTGGAATTGGCTGATTTCCAGCATTCTTGGTCCAGACTGGCTAGTCAACTTCCCATATGTCTGATTATGAGCTGGTCCGTTTCATTCATGAGCAACATGCGCACAGCGGTGAAGGCAAATGCACACAAACACTCAACTAACCTGTCGTTAGCATGGAAGCTCTTCACTGCGAGTAAAGACACAAGGTTCGCCAAAGTATGAACAGCGCAGGGACCGCCACAAAAACATTCAGAACAACAAACCTAATCTGAACATGGACATTTTAAAGAAGCTAACAAAAGGAAAGCAGCTAAAGCTAAAGAGATCCAGAGCCAGCCACAAGCCAGCAGCCTCAGTATGAGCAAAGCATCAAAGCAGTTATGAAGAAAATTATGGAGATGGCAAAAAGAGAAAGGGTCATTGTCCTGTTATCTACTGAATTTATAAATACACTGGAAAATGATGGAATTACCTGACATTTGTTTTGTTATAGAAATCTGCTGCACCTGCTTTTGTTTGTTAATGTAAACAGGTCTGACTGACTTTTAAGAAATATAATAAGTGATGTTTGTGCTGCCCCATTTCTCCATGTTGGAAAGAGGTGGATGTTACCAGAGAAACAGTGACAGTTGTATGAATCTTCTGCTTTTACTGCCAGCACAAGTCTTGCTGCTCAGTCCAAAGGAACAAATGACTTTATGGCAGCCTCTTAGTGCCTTCGCAGGCCAGAGTTCCCACATCAGCCTGAAAGGAAAAACACTACAGGGTGGTTACAACAGCCAGAGATAGGAATACCGGGCGTGTACTGTGGGAATGTTCTGCAACACAGGCGACCCCCCCCCAATATCGAGTGCGTAAAAATTCAAGTCGGCACTGCACGCGCACAAGAAAGTAATTGTACTTGAGTACAGCATCCAACTTCCAGCAGCACTTCATAAATTTCCACATCGGTTAAATTAAAGTCACCAGACATTTAAACAAAAGCAAGAATTTATTGCCAGTGGTGTTCCAGCACCAACATGTCACAACACCCTGACAGATATTACAGCACACATTTCCTATTGCCTTTTCTGGGCTCATCTTCTCTCCGAGCTCTTTTTCCCCCCTTGAGAAGTCGGCAGCTTGTGGAAAATGAGGGGGGTTGTTTCTGTGCTACAGTCATCTGCAGCTTGACTGGTACAGCCCAGCACTGACACTGCACCATTTAAGGCTTTGATTCCCAATGGGACCACCCATACTATAAATGGATCCATCCAAATGGATTAACGCACCCACTTATTTGTCCATTTCTGACGAGCTCTAAATTAAAAGCCAAGTGGCTGATGAGGATGACAGCATTTAGATGGCTCTGGTGCAGACTGAGAGCGAGTTTCAAGTGCCAGGTAAAGAGAACTGGACCATTAAAAGAAAAGGGATGCTCAGTAAGTAAGATAAACAGAGGGGAACAGTAGAAGGAGGGGATGTTGGTGAGAGCAAAACTACAGTCTGTATACTCTCAACTCTTCACAAACTGAGATGCGCATATACTCCACCCCACTCCGTCCACCGCCATCAAGCTGAGAGCCATTTACTCTACAGATGACGCAGATCTTTTCTACTCAACATTAAGATGTGTTCAGGCTCTGTGGTGCTATATGTCATGATGGAGGTAACCCAAGATCCCTTTCATTCACTGGAAACCTTCCCAGGTAGGCGTTTTCAAGCCGAGGTTGACAGGAAGAACCTGAAGCTACGGCTGAGGAAAGAAAAGAAGAAAAGAAGAAGTGACAATGCCATACAGAAAAAGCAGGTAAAAATTAAACCTGTTGTCATGGTGAAAAGGCTGTCCCAACATGCTCTGGGACATCTCTCTAGGCATCCTCTGAATCCGTATTTAGAAAAAAAAACCAGAGGGTACACAAATCAGTCAAACCTTGATGAAATTTAACACCGACGCTAAACAAATCAGCTGCCAAAGCAGCAAACAGAAACGAGCTATGCTGCACTAGACTGATCTTTCCTACATTTTCCCAACCAGTCTCTATTTTCATCACGGTTTTGTAGAAGAGCCAACTCACAAAAACACTGCCTAAAAGGCAAAGATTTCCAATACATAAACAAATAATTTACACAAGCCACTCTCTGTCCTCCTCCCTCTGCTGCTGCAGATTCACTGCCTGCAGGCATCACTACAATAGATATTCACAAGAATCTACAAGATTCTGCCAGATTTGAAGAAATGTGGCGGTTACAGACAAGCTAAAATGAAAGCAGTCTTTATGTAGAGTAACAATGCTCGTAACAACATGAGCCTAAGAAATATGCTGCAGTTATGTAAAACATAGCAACAGTTGAAAAGACCACTGCAGTGAAAATACTTTTTTTAAACAGGCTTTAAGCTTGTTTAACAAGCGTCGTCAACATGGGCTCACTGCTTGCTAAGAACAGAGGCTACAGCCCGCAGAGGGAAACACGGCAAACTATTTTCCTTCATTTGTCTCGGGTGCTGTGATGCTTAACTCTCAGAAAGGTCTCAGAACACCTATCCAACAGATATAGGTCTAGAGACTGGTTGTCAACCACCTGGCAACCTTTGGTTACCAAGGGAAAAAATGTGTATTCCACGAACAGCTGGCAGACGTTTGCCGGTCACTAGCCACTGTGATTGCCACAGCTGCACATAGTTTGCATGAAACACAAAGCTTTAGAAATGAAGAATGTTTGCATTCAAAGTAAGTCCCTTATGCTGCAACCAGCATGTTTCAAAGGGCACGACTTTTATTTTGAAGGCAAACATCCTCCATTTCCACTGTGCATCACAATCTTGTCGGCAAGTGTTTCCAGACAGCTCGGCATCTTCCATGCAAGATGTGGGAAACTGAAGCAATCGCAAGTAGGTTTTCCATGCAGCACTGTATGCTGTTTTGCAACCAACTCCACCTAGCAACAGCCACATTTTTTTTCCCTAGAAATCGGTGATTACTGACAGTCTCTAGGCCCAGGTGACTTGATTGCTCCTGAAATCAATTGCTTAATCTTTGCTTTAGCAATCGATTTCACAGTGACGTCAAGCAAACTCAAGCAATTCCTTGCAGCACTCATTTTTCCTTAGGGATGGCTGGTGCCAAGGTGGTTGCAAACCGCTCTCTAACCAGTGTGACTGGGGCCTAAAGCATAGACACAAACATCTATTTTTATATTAAAAAGTTATTGTCTATAGCAAACCAGCACTTTTCTGTCATCTTTTTTTTTTTGTATCTAATCTTCTTGATATACCTCATCAAAACCAAAGCTCTGCTTTATTTGCAGTCTGGTAGACAAAGAAAAGACAACAATATTTTATTTCCATACTGAACTTGAGTGAGAGCCAAAATAGTGTCTACTTCAAAAATTATTTTGAACTGATTCTAAATCAAACGCCACCAAGAAGACTTTGGGTTTCAAATGTGTCCTGTCTTGTCTGTGCACCTACTAGACTGTCTGAGAAAGCATTACATGCTGACTGACAGCACAAAACATTGATAAATTTGCGCTAAAGAATCATTGCATAACTAAAGCCTGTCTAGACGAGCATGGACACGAGTTTAGAGCAAAGCAAAATCCAAAAATACTGTTTGAGACAGAAAAAGGATCTTTTTCAAGTTATGTAAGCTGAAAAGAAAATCTAAGTCTAAGTCATCTAAGTCCCTGATAATGCCACAACACTGTATCAATGTTTTCCAGTGCAGGTGGAGGCCCCTCTAGGTTCAAGCGAATATTGGGAAGGCTGTAAAGTTAACAAAAACTGAAATGTGGAGAAAACCACTAAATTACGGCTTTCTGCTCCCAAAATAAATGGAGGGGCCTGAAGTGCTACGCTATATATACACTTCCCACTCTACTGCAGCCCTGCACAACAGACACTTTCTAGGCCGCAACCAGTCCCGATCGTTGCGAAAAATACTAGCTCGGCTACTAATTATAACCTGCAGAAGAAAGGTGTTGGTGCTGGGACTTGTAACCAAAAGCATGCTGAAAATATTCATCTGGTAACAGCTGGGCGTGTTAGGACGCGCTGCCTGTTCAGAGCAAAAGGAAGGTACGCACGTGGCCACTACAAATGGGTACAGTGGTGAGGATGGTTATGAAGCTGAGAGAGGCACGGATCTGATCAGATCAGATCAGATCAGATCAGGAAAGGGCTGAGTGTTTTCCAAGCCATTATCATAGAGACAGATGATCCATGTTCGTATCACAAACAGACCAGACAAGTCGGATAACAATGCTTTAAATTACTTCTAGAACAAATAAGACCGCTGGTATCCATTCATAAATTTTCATGGCACAAAATCCCTATACTGTAAATTCATTCAATTAACCTGAAAACCAATTACAGGATCTATCCAACAGTTAACCAGACAAGGAAGCTCAGGTCTGATCCATTTAGAATTTCTCCATGAGCTCAAGCCCAGCACTGTAAGCTGTGAGAACAAACAGCGGGCGTGCAATAGCCGTCAGACCCTTAGATAACAGTTACGGGGCTAATGACCTCACTGATAAGTAGATTGAGTCAGCGTGGGAGGCTACATACAGGGGGACGGCCTCTTGTTTTGACGAGGACATGAGACAACCCCAGGTGATCGCAGACACCAAATCTCTCAACAGGCTGATAAACCGCAGGCTGGGCTGGCTGCTTCCAAAGCACTGTACTGGATATAATGTAGAGCAGCACCAGGCACCCTTTGCTGTTCTACCTCCACCACACACACACACACACACACACACACACACAGTGAATGTGCTCAGCTTGAGGATCACATCACGGGCACAACTTCTCCCACGATCCTTTTGCTGCTGGGTGGATTCATGATTTATATCACAGGCAAAACTGTGAAGACAAAAAGGTCTGCATTTCTAATGAAGAGAAAGGTCACTGACCATGAAGAATCTGACTTTAGTGGGCAAAGCAGTGAACATACAGACAAAGCAGACAGGAAAACACAATTGAGCTAAAATATAATACCGGCTGATGCATCCCACAGAAATAGATTCTAAACTAATATGCCTTGCAAATCTATGAAATATTTGAGATTTAAAAACAATGAAGGCAGCACCTCCATCAAGGATCTGTGTTTAAGGCCAGCCGACTGTCTGCTAAAAACCTCAACCAAAAAAAGCAACTGTTCAGTTGCAAAAAGGGCGTCTGCTTCCAGCACACAGAGATGCTGCATTTACCAGCATCAAGGGGCAGCCGAGCAGGAGATTGTTGGCTTAAAGGGAGAAGTTAAATGGGGAGGGGAAGTAGACCAGCTTGTTTCAGACAATGGATGATCTGAGGGGCTAAACCAAAGCCCAGTATGAGATAAATAAGGATTATTGTGAACTAGGAAAGATGCAAGAAGTTCAAGAATCAAAATATGGAGTTGGAAAGCGAGAATGATGATAAAATGCTAATTTTTTTTTAATTAGTATATAATCTAGTATCCAACCTAATAGTCAAAAATGTATTTTGTGAGCTCAGTGACCTTGGTCGTTGACAACAAAATTTTAATTAGTTCTCGAGTCCAAGGGTGCCATATCTGAATAAATTCCCTCTGAGATATTCCTGAGATATCGAGCTCTGAGTGGAATAATAGCTGAATATGACTGCTGTGGACATGGAGACATTTAAAAAAAAAAGACAGTAAACTTTTTTAAAATCCTCCAAACATCAGTATTTAACTGTGCAACAAAATCAGCAGGAGAAAACCTCATTGCATTAATAACTGCTTACTGGTAGGCTCCACACGCTCAGGCTAATAAAAGCCCCGGCTAAGCCTTTTACTGACCTTGGGAATATCTTCATAATGATAAATTTTTTAAAAAGCCTCATTTATAGTGTTTTCTAATCAGAGGAGGGCTGAGCCTGGAGGTGAGCAGATTTACACAAATAAGATATTCTGAAAACAGATATGAAGCCAACAAAGTAATTAAGACCAAGCGCCTAGCTACAGGGCTAAAGTATTTAGGGCATATGGAAAGATATAATTGCTTAATCTCTGCAAATGAAGTATTCTGGACTGAAAACAGCATGTGGGCATAATTACAGTGTTTGTGTGTGTGTGCACGCACATGTGCGCGCGTGTGTGTAAATATTTGATATAAATGACATTTCCTTTTTTGGGTAAAATAAACATGACACATTTTCTTCTGACTCACAATCAAACCACTCCCATGTGTCTACTCTAAAATATGACCAATCAATAAACAGGAAGAAAAAAAATGAATTAAGCACCTCATTGGTCTTGTTTTAATTGCCTAAGGGGAGAGAAAAAAATGGATTTGGGGGTGCCGAGATCTACTCATCGGCAGCACGTCAGATTGTTTTGTCTGAATGGTGACCTTCAGCAGAGGGAGGAAATAGTGTGAGGCAGCTCTCTATATATAGAGGTGAACAACAGAAACGACTCAGTGGAAAACAATTGAGATGACAATCAGAACGACCACAGGATTTCCACCAGAGGCTTCTCAGGAGAGGGATAGCGCAGGACAGTAGAGTGGGGTGTGGGTTCGTCAAAACCACACAGAATTCACTGTGATGTTTGTAGGAGTTTTAAAGTATCTATATACAGTCAGTCTTTCACAGTTGTGCACATTACAGGTCGCAAGCCCGCTCTCACACACTCCTTTCAAAAGAAATACCGCAAAACCACTAAATCACCATCTGAGGAGGAAACAGGCTCATGAGAGAATGTGTAGCCAGACTGCCAAGCGCTGCACTGACACTTCTTTATCACCGAGAATTTTACCCAGAAAACCCAGGGATTCAAAGCTCAGCCGAAGAACCAAGAGCGACCAGATCCGCTGCACGTGAGATCCACCGGCCTGAATGACCACCACTCGGGTAGAAGATAGACGAATTGTGCTGACAAGCTGCAAACGTTATTTGAGTCATGCATCTCTGCTATAAAGGCAGGTCAGAACAGCAAGTGCGAGAGACATAAACGCGGTGTAGATATAAAGACGGGCCTAAAAATAGACAGGTCGTTGTCGAATTCGCCACCACGCCACAAGCCAAGGTCAACGCTCCATCAGCGTCAGCAAGCAGCGCAGAGGCGCAAAGAGAACGACACGACTTCAAATGATATCTTCTTCTGCAAGCCAACTCTGTGGGCTCCCCTAATCTATTTCAACTATTTCAATTTGTCCTCATCTCTCGCTCTCTCATCCTCTTCGCCTAATTTGTCACATTCCCCCCCCCACTCATTATCCAGTTAAGGAGATTGTGGCAGAAATGCCACAAATTGCTAGATTGACTGCTAATGTGGCCCAGAGTGGTCTGACTAAGCACACACAACTGACGGTGTCCATCCTTTGCGATAATAGCAGCTGAAGGCACACCAAAATTAGTTGTTTCTCTCCCTGGCATACTAAAGCAACAGGGGGGGGGGACTGCTCCAGGAACTTTAACACATAGCAGCATGCACAAAGCAGCTACACTAAGATGTTCAGTGAAACCACTCAGTAACATGTGGGTGGGAGTTAATGTATGGGGAAAGGAGCAGGGTGAAGAGAAAACTTCTGCTTTATTCTTAGTTCACTGAGTGCAGTGAGTTTGTGTTATTATTCCACCTAACTTTTGCTGTTTTTGACCAGTTACCAAACAGCTGCCTGTCTTGGCTGAGGCAGAGAAGATGCAGATGTGCGATATGATGCATATACATGGAAATGAATGCTTATTAAATTCCATTTGGTTGCCTACTTGATGTTATACTTTTTTAAAAAAAAAAAATCAGATCAGTATCATCTTCTTGTCACCATATTTTTATTCCTGGACTCTACTAGAGTAGTTTTTACACCCCTGACAGTTCAAAATAATCCTCATTTATCTTATACTGGCCTTGGTGCAGCCCCTCAGTTCATCCAAGTTGTTTTTAAGCTCCCTTCCCCCTCCCTTTAGTCCAACTTTCTTCTGACTGGCTGTCCCTCCTCAACTGACAGTTTGATCGTTACGTGGGTGGGGCTTCTCTACTCTCAGCCATGGTGCCTGAGATGACCATATTAGGGATATCTGCTCTCTATGACATCATACAGAACCAAGAGTAGAAAGAAAAAAAAAACTGTCTGAAACTGAGTTTTAGGCATGCAATGATTACATATATACACTACAACTTCGCTATTTGAAATCCACCACTGTAACAGTACTCATTACTTAACCTTAAAGGTAGAATGTCCCATTATTTAAAAAAAAAACAAAAAAAACAGCCACATCAATGCAACACTACTGGTAAGAAGTGGGTACAAATCTTTCCCCACATTTCTCAGGCACTCTGGGATTTCAAAGAGCCTGGTTGTGTAACCTGCTGCAGCACTGTTCTGACACTCTTGCTAATTTGGCCCCTGGGGTGTGCAGTCCTTATTTAGTCTGAACAAATTCAGAGGGCAAATGCCTATCCTTTCTATTTGGCTTGAAGCATACGCTTACAAATATGACAGCATTCAGTGGAGAATCAAAGTGTGTGTGTGTGTGTAGATGCAGAACAGAGCTTTATTAGGGATGCAGCTCAGCTCTGTGCTGTCAAGGTGCTGCTGGTCAGACCGACTACATTGTCAGCATCTACACATGTGATGCTTTAGAACATGCTAATGCAAAGTGTGCAAACAGGCCCTGAAAAGAGAGAAGTGTGAACAAATATGCGCAATGCGCGATCCTACTGCCCTGCACAGAGACACAAGCACACCCAGCACTCTCTGTCACTAGGCAAAGCTGGGATGCAGCAGTCTGGGAGGGAGCGAGGGGGGGGGGCAGCAGAGCTGTGAGAGGCAGGAAGGGGAGGGGAAGGAAAGAGCAAACAGAGGAAATAAAAGGAGGGCAAGAAACAGAAGAGGGGAGAGGAAAAGAGGAGAGGATACTGAGGCAAAAAGAAGATTATGCTATAAAAGCTGTGTTACATTGGACTGAATCAAAGCAATAAAGGCTGGGTGATACAGACAAATGAACAGCCTGACACTGAGCTAAGCAGTGAAAGAAAGTGATACACGAAGAGCCGACAGACCGACATAGAGAAGCAGAGCGAATGGGCGGGTGGCGCTGGTGGACAAAGAGCCAGACCTGGCCTCATCTAAACAGCTGCTGTTCTCCCTAACATTGCACCTCAGCTCGAAATTCCACAGGCAGCCCGGCTATGAGAGGCTGGGGCCTGAGTCAGCGCTTTGTACACACAGAGCTGAGCCCTCTGCTCAAAAGCAGCCCGGGTGGGGGGGGTGGGGGGCGCTGGCTGTACAGCACGTGCAGAGGAACCTACAGCAGCCGCAGCAAGACGTTTGGAGCTGTTCTTGGGCTATAAGATTTAAAGAAAAAAAAAAATCACAACAACAGAAAGGCAACGCACTGAGGAAACAAACCTGAAGCTCTTGTTGCCGACACCTGTCACAACTGAAATTCAAACAGTTTTGAAGAGATGTTTTCTGACACATTACAGCATCACTTCAGATAAGGCTTCTGTACCTGAACCATTAACAAAGCTTTTTGAAGTGCAATTATTGTATCGCAATAAAATTTTACTACAAATAGTGCAGATCTATTATATGGCATTAAATAATGCTGCAAATGATGCATCAAAGTGAAATGTAGGCTTAATAGTAGAAATTCTGGCCTAAAGCCCTTCTTCACTTTATCTTTGAGCATTCAGCCAGCGCAACAATAAATAAACAGATCCATAAAACTAGGCCAAAATCATCTGATGCCTATACCTCATTACAATGTGTTTACATCATAAGTCAGACACTGCCTCCACTTTATCTGATTCCCAGATTTGATTTTCCCCCAGTGCCATGAGACGTCATGTCATGGCACTGAAGGTTGGCTGCATCAGGAGGCGTGCTGGGTTAGAATAGTGCAGCAGAGCAAAATAAAAACTCTTCAAGATGTTTCTGCATTTGCCTTACGCTAGCAATAGCTCAGGGATAACTGAAAACTAGTCAGTGTAGTGACACATCACTTAACACTTTACAACAATTTGGTAAGGACGTTAGTCTCGCAATGGCTCGGATTGCATGGCACAGCTGGTGCAGTAAGCAAAGAATAAAATCCCAATAACTAAAACATATCACTGACTAAATGCCTGAATTTGGATCCCGGTCTGGTCGGAATAAATGCTGCCTAAATACTGGGAATAAATACTGGGATGCAGCTAGCACTGATATTATGTTACAAGTACAGCAAGTACAAGCCTGGACCAACAGAGGTGAACGGCATTTCTTGGCATCTCCCTGCACCACGACAGATGAGATTTTATGCCAAATTGTCTGACCTCTCTCTCTGGATGTCAGAGAAACATCCTGTATAAGAGGGAAAAAAAGTGGGGAGGAGGAGAAACCAAAGGGCCAGGGAAGATCATATGCTGCAATTTTCTCCCATGTTCGCAAGCTTGTGAGCTTTAACGAGGCTCCTGAGGTTAAAAGAGCAACTAAGAGGTTTTGACCTGAGGTCAGAAGCAGTGGAGGGTCGGGCAGTTGGCAGATCACCAGGCTCACAGAATTAAAAGTTTAGGGTACTTCTACCTCAGAGTTACACCGTTTGCCTCTTTGAAAAATCTGACCTCGACCCTCTGCTTTGCTGGACAAAGATCACCAATACCTTCTTCAACTACCTTCTTCTGTGTACACACAGTTTGATTTGGACTGAGTAGAAACTGTATAGAAGCCAAATTGTGTCTATGGCTACTGTCCAAAAGTCTTAAGATTCCCTAATCCCTCGATTTTTCGATGGTTGAACATGACGTTTTCTCCAGACTTGGAATGCTCCACATTTTACTAAGCTTCTTTCCACATCAAAAGTCTAGCACAATGCAGAAAGAAGGAAAAACGCACTACCAGAGCAGTTGTTTTATGTATGCTGAACATCAGCAGATAATGTAATGCGATTCCGAAAGAACTTCAGAGGGTTTCAGAGGACTATCCCTTTAATGTGCTCTTCTAATCCTTAATATAAACCCTCCATGAGGATTTAAGAATGAAGAAATCGCTTTAAAAAAAATGCCTCTCTAAGACATTTTTTTCGATGTCACTGCATAACGGTTTTTGCTTACATCTTCGTCAGTGAGGCCAGTGACACACAATTCCAGTTCAGTGAGTATGGGAAAGGACAAAACTATGCAAGCAAGCGCCTTCGCCAGCTGGCCGTGGGACTGTTTACAGCTGAATGGGTTCCCCAAATTCACCCTTTGAAAACATTAAAGGAAAAAAAAAAGAGAGAGAAAACAACGTCGTTCTGTCTGTGGCGCTGATGAGTGTGCGACTGTTGTCGACTTAGCCAGCAAAAGGAAGACTTGCTAATTGCTCCTGAGCTTAGGAGTCATTACAGGGCGAGACCAACATTTTTCCTTCTGCATGCACAGAACAGCAAAAAAGTTTAAGGCGCACCGAAGCCTGAGCGAAAAAAATCAGATATCAAACTCATCTTGCATCTTAGCTTGATACTGATTTTACTTGAGTAAAAGATCTGAATGAGGTTGTAGGGGTACTGTGTACTCCATATAAAAGACCTAACGATTCCTAAAAAGCTGGAAATTATGACATATTTTGTGCTGATGCGGGAGAATCGGTACTCTGACTGAAACAGGAAAAGAAACATTATGATGAGCCAAAAGCAGCCAACTGAGCAGCTTCATTTTCATTTAATCTGCAAACACTGGCTGAAGTGACGGACAGACAGCTGAACAGGGAGGTCAGCCAAAGCCAACGAACAGGCACCATGGGGGGACAATGAGATGGGAAACAAGAAAGGGAAGACATGTGAAAATGGGGAGAAATGAAGGTGGGGAAAAGTGAAAGGGGAGGAGGTGGTGGGTGGGAGAGGCCATTTGCAGCCAGATCCTGAGGGTCCCGAGAGGCTGGCTAATAACCTGCGCTTCAGCGTGTCCTCTGGGAGACGGAGAAAGGAAGCCGACCCCTTCCCCTGCCACTTTCTGATGACACATCACAATTAAGAGCAGGCTTTTCTCTGCTCTGCTGAAGCTCCCAGACACATTAACCGAGGAGTTCTTAAAAGGCCAACTGTGAATATCCTGATGCTGAAAATGCCATGTATGACTTCACATGTGTTACTCCAGTAAAGGTTCAGTTAATCCCCAGAGTGGCCTCCAAAGGTGCCAGCTTTGCTATAGCAGATAAGGTGAATCTCCTCATTAATTAAACACCTCACACTCATTCTCATGCCTCTACAGCAAGTATGGAGCTACAGCCAGAAATGGATAAGCATAAATTTTATATATATATATATATATATATATATATATATATATAAATATTTATTTATTTATAATGACTATGGCATGATGATGATTTAACATTTTATTAGCTTTTCTTAATATCCCTGAATTCAGAAACAAGAGTGGGTAGACAGAACATCTGCTGGATACACCAGAAGCGCTGAAAACCAGTTTGAGGTTAAGCTAATTGGTTGGCTGTGGTAGCTTCAGAGTTACCCAAGAGGTGCACTAATCTGAAAATTCAACTTTTAGCAATAGATCAAACTAGAGTATGTGTAAAAAGCTGCTATGTTTCAGGCACTAATTATTTTCCACTGGCAGGTTTGTTTGGATTGCTCCAGGTTTAATTCAAACAGAGTAAATTAAATGTGGGGAAAAAAGATAAGGGGTCTAAGAAAGCATAAGCAGCTCCCTCTTTGGGTCCCCAAACTTGCGTTGAAGTTGCAGACACCAGGGGACGACACAGTGCACGGGCCCCTCTGTCGTGTCTGACTGTCTGCAAGTCCTTTGCACACAGAGAGAAAGGTGTGTGCATGCATGTGAAAAAAGCAGCAGAAACACTAAGAGAGCTCAGCGGAGTTCAAGTGAGCAAACAGCCACATGATGTCTGTGCGAAAAGGGAATTCACCAGAAAGGAAATAAACAGTGTGACCTTGCTGTGTCCAAACAACACCAAAATGTTGGAATTGGGTGAGCCACAGAGTACACAATGACACAATGAGATACAGATGTCCCGCTTCCTCGTATGACATCATCTACCCGTTGGGTCCGGGCTACCTCACCGAGCCGTTGTGGTTCCTTCCTGTTCACTGTGCCCGCCACAGCCACCGGACAGCCAGGCAGGAAACAGCAGAACAGCCGTAGTGGTTACAAGGATGTCCTGATAGAGTCCAGCCCAAACATGATTTTAATGTCTGACACAAATATTGACATTTGACATACCGATTACAGATTCTTGTGCAGACTTGACACGGATAAGCAGGAATATGAAATGCATTTTCCCCTAATCGCTCCTGTTTGAGTTTCAACCAATGTGACAGTGAAACATTAATATTTAATAACAATTGATCCACATACAATAAATTACTGTTTCACAATCAGCTCTCCACTTTGTCTTTATTATCCACCATATAGGCTGGCAAAAATAAAAACACTTAAGTACATTTCCTGTACTGGCAGGAGGTACACTACTACAACAAAGCTGGAAGAGCAGCTTGCAATAGTTCAGTTTATATCGCTCTAAACCTCGGCAGCAACCTCCAGGCCTAAAAATTCAGCAAGCTGTCAAAGTGCTGAAAACTGCAATCCCTCAAACGGCCACTTAAGGCTGTCTCTGAAAGTGAGTCCTCATAGCCTCCCATGTTAAAATCGAAATAAACATGTTTGCAGCCTCGTACACAAACTGGATTTTGTCTCAAAAGCCAATTTCCTCCTTCATGACAACTTTACTCTTGTTTTGTTTTGTTTTTTGTTAAAGTAACTCATTTGTTTTAATTGCATCACTATGCTTTTTCCATTTTGAGTACAAAGTGCTGCCAAGCGCCACTGCAGCTAATCCAAGTCACTGACCGAGGCCTGTCGACCATTCTCATATTAATGGTGCCAAGAGACTGATCTGGTTTGTAGTGATTACACAGCCCAGAATGGGTCTTTGTAACCTCACAGTAAGAAGGATTTCCTTGTTTTTCACCTTTTACTAAACAAAATGTGTAATACACTTGAGTAAATGAAGCCCCAATTAAAATGTAGGGCAGAAATAATCCTAACCTTGTTTATGTTAGTACTAACATCGCACTCCCTCCTCTCATCTAAATATGGTCACTTCTGACTGAAGGGAAAGAAGAAAAAAAAAGATAAGATTGCCATTTTGCTAAACTCCAACTTGATGTTATTGAAACAACATCCATCTTTTATATACAGCTTACAGTCTAAACACATTTATTCCTGGCCGGCAGAGGTGACAGGGAGTGTGTATATAAACCCAGAGGCTTAAAAAGTGTTGTGAACATGGCTGCTTGTTTTTGGTGTGCTGAACTGACCTCAGAACAGAATTGAAAACGATGTGATCCAAAAATTCTTCTTTGGAACCAGCATGATTTAAGAGGCAGTTCCTTATTTAATAGCAGGAATAACAGGGAAGAACTCTGGCCTGTGCACTATGAGATAGCCTAGTTAGGCAAAACCACAATAATAAGAGCGTGTGTGCGTGTGCGCGCGCCTCTCCGCTGAGAGTAGTGTGTGAGGCATGCTGCCAATGAAAGCCTCGCAGGGTGGAGCACACATCAGCTGCAGCTGAACAGCTGGCCACTGTGGGCTAACTTTGAGTCTGGATCGAGAAAAGGTCAGGAAGCCTCCCCCATGTTTGCCAACTGTGGCCTGGCAATGCTGCCCACTCTCATTCAGCTGCCAGCCGATTCATTTCCCCAAACAGGGAGTGAGACCAGGATTAAACACAAAGAAGGTGATGATGGGAGAAACTTTAAAAAAAAAAAAAAAAAAGATGGAGCACACAGTGAGATTGTAAATAGTTTGACGTGAGCACAAAGATCAGCATCAGGGGTGGGTTTACACCAGCCCACACCAGCCATGGATCAATGTGAAACTAAAAGAATTACACTCAAGCTAATCCATTACTCAGCTCCTCACTGAAACTTGCTTGTTCTATGAAAAAGAGTAGGTGTTACTGATGAGAAAAAAATCTTTGAGAAATAATGTCCTACCTTCATGTTTTCTACATGTACTTAGTATAATCTAGTTTATTCTTAATCTGCTGTAACTGCTAATCAGAAATATTTCTATGGAATCAATTTAAACTGTGCTAAAATAAGCAGGGAGGATGACTCGCTGGCTCGGTCTGAATTTCAGCTTCTGCTGGACACAGTAAATGCTGCGGTATGAGCCAAGATGCGGCGTACTTTCCCGGTGCTCGGTTCCCTTGTGGCTGCAGGTCATGCTGGGGTCTCCATTTCAGCAGAAATAAGGTCACCAAACAAGAGGAAAAGCAAACCCATTACACGTGTTTCTCCTCTTCTCTGCCTCATAAACAGTCTCAGGAAGAAAGGGGAACACTGCTGCACCTTTGTCACGGCTCTGCTGCATTAGCAACAAACAAACAAAAAAAAAGGTACGCAGGCGCGGCGGCTAAGCTACAAAGGGCAGCTGGGAAGGTGCAGCCTCTGTGTGGCTCACAAAGGCGGATCACTCACAGGTTGATGAGGTCTTAGATTTCACGGGGGCCCATCTTGAACCATTTTTCTGCATGTAGGATTAAAACATGTTTTGAGTATGTGTTAACACCATCTTTCTGGTCCAATATGTTCCTTATAAGCTCATTTTGGTCATGTGCACTTTGGCTCCTTTGCTAAAGTATAAATATGGCGCTATAACAGTACTATGTTACTGCTTTGGTTAACATTTAGCTAATAAATGTCCAAATCCTGAGAACTGCACTGTATGTGTAGCAGGTGTGCTTTTTCCTTTGACCCTGTGGCTGGGTGTTCTGCCAAGAGAGAAAAAAAAAAAAAAACATGGGAGTGGTGTCGCTCTCAAAACTTTTGAGGACAAGATGAGACTTGACCTCAATTCTGCCATACTTTGTGTACAGCTATGCCACAAAAGGTGTAGTCTGCTGTTGTGGACACCCATTATGACCATGCCACATAGAGTCCTTCAATCCGTTCCACCAAGAGGTAAAAGCTACTCTCCAGATTTTGTGATTTATTGTTAAATCTTTGTTTTTAACTACTGAGAACGCTGAACTGGATGGGTTCACCCCCATCCATAACAAAAGACCATCTGAGAGTCTGCTTAGAATGATTGTGTACTTGGCCCTGAGCTCTTCGCTGATTAATTATTTAAAATATATAAATATAGTTACAGGTTAAAAGGAGACGAAGAGCAAGGTGCCACACACTCATGTGATATATTTCAATGACACAGATTCCCAGAGGACAGCGATGGAGATGCAGCAAAGGTTGGAAAAGTTGAGATGTTCCACACAAAACTTTAAAAACCCTCCATGATCTTTAGATGACTTCTATTCCTATATCAACAGCAACCTTTTGTTCAGCTAGTCTGGTGCGCCTCAAGTGCCAGTATGAGTGGTTATGGGCTATAAGGAAAATCATAGTTGGCGCACGCAACAACCAATGCAGTGACCATAAACAAGGGATAACCGCCTGTGCGGCCGGACCAAAACAATCTTAGTGAGGGAAATTCTGTGCTCATACCCAGAGCTGTGTGAGATGACCACATAAGGGATATCCTCTCTCAGTGACATCTTACAGAGCCAAGATTAGAAAAAAAAAACTGCCTTAAAGAGCATTCAGAGCAGTCCAATGCCTGAGCTTTTACAAAGTCCTTCTAGAAGCAGGTCTGTTAACTTGATTACACACATTAATATTAAAATATATTAGTCTGGAGGAACTAACACTAATCCCTTTGGAGTGGTAAAGAACAGCAAGCAGCAATACATCTGCGTGTTGTGTCTGGCGTCTGGTCTAGCTCAGTTTCTAGTGTCAACACAAGGAAATGTCACGATGAAGTCACCACTTGGCACCCAAGCGCCTCTCCTTAAAGGCTAGGGCTCACTGGCATTGTTGCAAAGCCAGCTTGATGCAGCACATCAGCTGAGAACTAGCAAAAGGGGCAAAAACTGATTGTTCTAAAAAGGAAAAAAAAAAACAAACAAAAACACGTGTTTAGGCAGAGCTTTTAAATGGGCACAAAAGTACCCCTTTACACTCATGCAGACCCAAAAATCACCAAATCCTGCCACTTCCAACCAGCACAACTCCATTTTTAGCACAGAATAGGTTGACCAGATGGTGGCTAGTGGGGTAGACAAACTTAGCAGGCACAGCCAAAAAAGATTTACCACTCGTTCAACTGACTGTCTTTGACGCTCTCGGGACAAACTGCTGTCTGTTGTGTTTTTTTTTGTAATTTTAGAAACAGAGTCTCACACACACACACACACACACACACACACACAGATGCCAGCAGATATGACAAACAAGCGCTTTCCTTCCATTATGTCTCCGTAACTTTGCCGTATGTTTTATTCATTTGTCTCTATCAGTGCTCCTGCACTGCCTTAGCCCAGCCGCACTTCTCTCAGGGCTTTACAATGCAGGCCAACCAGCCAGGCATGCTCCAGCAGCTAGCTGGGCCTCTGCCCTACAGTTTCCAAAAAAAAAAAAAAAAAGGTGAGTTGTTCACATTCCTGCTTCATGCACAAACCAAACCCGATGTCACACACACACACACTGCTCCACAAATGATTGGTGTGTGTGTGGTCCTCCTGCTGTTCTCCTTTTCCCTAACCTTCAGGAGTGTGAAAGTTACAAAACAGCTTTAAAAAAAAACAAACAAAAAAACTCCTCTCCACTGTAGAAACTAATCAAGCCCTCAGCATGTCCGCAAGTGATTTCTGCCCTACATGTGCATACAAAACCAAACCAAGCAAACTGACATGCAAAGCAGCTGCAATGATAGAAAGCCATCCACTTCATATAAGAGTGCATTCTCACTGGAATAAATGGCAGCTCTGCAGGAGAGAACATCTTTATTGGACCTTCCCTGGATGCATTTCAAATCTGAGCGGGGCCTGCTTACCATCCTCCTCACTATAGCTGATATCCTCCTTTTGTCATTGTCAGCTTGGTGTTTTACAGCATATCTGTTTTTGGTAATGAACGGGTGTCTTCTGTTTTATAGCCTGTTCTTCCAACGTGCTGCTTTTCCAGAAGCATATAAAACATTTAACTACAGGAGAGTAAAGTGGCCTTGCTTAAGTTTTTAGGGAGAGCTAGGGTGTTGAGAGGAGAGGAGGCCAAGTGCTGCTTCTATAAAAGGAATGTGATGGAGAAAGGGAGGATCACTGCACCAACATTATTATTAGCTTATCATACACACACACACACACACACACACACACACAAAAGAGTAAATAAGAAAAAGGCTACATACCCCAGTCCAAAAACTCCAGGATGTTTTTCTCCCTTCTCAGTGGAGAGTTGTTGCACTCATCATAGAGGCACACCAGGATATCCAGCAGCGTCTCCACACTCAGGCACTGGCCATTAGAGTGAGTTGGCCCGTCCAGGATCAGCTTCTCCAGCTTCTTCAAACGTACCTCTCCCGACATGTTTTATTCCTTATTGTTGCTTTTTGAAGCGATGGTGATGGTGCGGGGTGGATGAGCAAACACCTCCTCGGCCTGTAAGTGAGCGCAGAGGGGGCCTGGAAGAGAAGTTCTCTCACCTCGTCTCGAAAATAATCAAACTTTTGCGCTTTGAGGGCAAGCCGGGGCTAAATCAGCGTTAAAAACCACCTATTCATGACCTCCCTCTCGAGAGCCAGTATCTAGAAGCTGGGTGAGACGTGCCGCACTTCCCCATTCTTTAATACCTATCCCCCCGCAGGGTACATAAGAAAAGTAGTAAGCTAGTACGGACCCTGGCTGCCCCGGGCCGGCTGATTTGGTTGGAATCGCAGCGTTAGCTGGCAGTTTTCTGCTGTCCTCTGCGTTAAAATGATGAAAATAGAAAGATAATGTAGTCGAAGCCGTTCAAAACACCTCCCTGAGTTCAGACAAATATTTGGGATTCTCCATTCTTGCAGCAATCCACTAAAAAAAAAAAAAAAAAAGATCTGCAATGCTACAAAGCCCCAGCGCCCCTCCTCTGCTCCAGGAATGGAAGGGCGACAGCAGCTTAGCAGCCTGCTAGGCTAGCTACTCAGCTAGCCGTAGAGCTAACGTTAGCGCTACTTCTCTCCGATCCTCAGTGCCATAACTTCCCCCCTTTTCCCGGGAGTTGACATGTAACATACAGCGCACAGCTTAACTAAATCCGGTCTGTCTTGACAGTGCGTTTTTTTTTTTAATTTCTCATCCAACTGTAAAATATCCCCTTGTTTTCAAAACTCACTACTGGCAGATCTGTTCTTTAAATCCCATTTTCGTCAACGAGCCAAAACGTCTCTTTAGTTCCTTCACAGTTCAAAGGCGGTGGTTAGTCAGGAGTTCCAACAGCCCCGTAACTTGGCCGTCAAAGGGGGAAAATGCGGCTCCTGTTTGAAGGTTACATAGGAGATCGTTTCACTGTCAGGAGGAAAGCTGTATTCTCTAGTCTCGCTTATTCCAAATATGGGACACAGCCTAAATTCCCCCAAGTCCTTCCCTTTGCGCTGCCAGTCTCCCCCGCTGGTCGGTGCTTCTTTGCCGTCTTTCCCCAGTCAGGCTACCAGCGGCTCGCTGCCAGAGCCTTTAACTGAAAAGATAACCCACTAGTCTCTACTCCTGTGCTCCGCAACGCCGCGCTGCATTATGGGAAGTGTGGCTCGGCTGGAAATTATGAATGGGTTACCAGTAGCTCTCGACCTTGCGTGTACCCGTTAGAAACGTAATTATAAAGTATTACTACATACGTACCTTCTTTTTTAATCGCCGAAGATCCTTCTAGAAGTAAGTCTCTCCACTCAGCGGCCAATCATCCGGAGTAATGGATCTGGGCTGTTATTTGAGGAGTTATTTTGAAGTATTAATCAAAATTAGCTGTATTTTAATGATCACCGGGACACACGAATGCATGTACAGAATCATCCGCGAAACCTGATTTAAAAACGTTTAAAATTTACCAAAAAATTAGTTTATATATCCCCTCCCACCTCCCCCGTCTACCACCGTCTGTGCTGTTAATATCTCCAATAGGTTTCAATTAATGATTCTTGTCTTACCAGTTATTTCCTCTCATAAAATATCTCTAAACATTTTTCCGAGTCCGTCGATTTTAAGAAAAGCGTCTATAGTTTCCCACTTCCACGCATGCCTACTGATCCGCCATCCTTGCCTTGTTCCGACACGAGTCCTTTACTGCTCGCAGCCCATCTCTCGCTGTTGTAACGTCTCTAGTTGCTGCTGCAGGCAAAATCCCAGATCATCATCATGGCGCCCGTCACAGCATCTGCTGTGCGAAGGGGAGAGGTGGGAGGGTGCGTGGTGTTGGAGGGAGGGGGGACGCTGTCAATATTGTGAATGGAGGCCCGTCTGCTGGTGGCGTGGTGCGGGAAGGACGTCTTTTTCTTCACGCAGGAATAACAAAGCCTGTTGTCCCTTTAACTGTGTCTTAGGATGATCGCGCTCTAAGTTTAAGGAGATACAGCTGGCCTGCGTCAGTGCAGCCTGCAACAGCTGTGACAGTGAGCCACATCACAAAAAATCATGCATCAATTCTGACATGCAGACTTTCCATAAACGTGCTTTGCATCATTTCTGTACGAAAACCTTAACAGTCACACCTCAAATGTCATGACATAAAGGTGTGTGTGGCATGCTCTCTCTCTACCTTTATTTGCATATAAACAGTGTGTGGGGTTCTATGTAGGGCAGAGCCTGAACTGATCGTTCCTTGTTTGGAAATGACCCTTTTGAAGCGCTTATCACTGCTCAAAGTACATCTATTAATCAATAACGGCGAGGCAGCTGAATAGCTGAAGAGAGAGGGAGAATGCGTTTGTGCCACACACCAATAAAGAGCTGCATCAAACTTCCATACTTCACAAAATAAATAATTCAGAGAGCCCTGCTGTAGAAGAAAGACACAAGAAAAGTGCGATGAAGCAAGCACACAACAAGGCACAGGACACACACTAACATCATGCTCTCATGTGTAATACCAGCAGTGCAGTTTTAGTACATGTATGATTGCTTTTGCTGTTCGGCATATTTTTAATTTCTTCCATAACACACAAGTATTTTTGATATATTTCCGACACACGTGATTTGTTTGATTCACTCTCTTTATCACGCCTAACTGGGACTGCTGTGATTGAGTTTTCATTGTACACCTCTTGAACTGTTGATTGTTTGGAGATGTTTATCATCCTTGTCAGACTGAGTAGTTAACCAGGCTCATCAGAGAACCTATCATCAGTCTGTTAGTCTGTTCACCAGAAAAATGTGTTTTTCTATCCTGGCTGGACTGTTTGGACTGATCAGACTGCTGGCTTACTTGTGGTTCCTTGGATACTTAAAAGTAGAATGGGAGGCAGAGCCTTCAGCTTTCAGGCCCCTCTTCTGTGGAACCAGCTCCCAGTCTGGATTCAGGAGACAGACACCCTCTCTATTTTAGGCTGAAAACTTTCCTTTCTGATGAAGTTTATAGTTAGGGCTGGATCAGGTGAACCTGAACCCTCCCTTAGTTATGTTGCAATAGGCCTAGGCTGCTGGGGGCTTCCCATGATGCACTGAGTGTTTCTTCTTCTTTTCACTACATGTTTATACACAGCTCTGCATCTAACCATTAGTTCTTATAAATCTCTGGCTCTTCCACAGCGTGTCTTTTGTCCTGCCTCCCTCCACTCACCCCCAACCAGTCGTAGCAGATGGCTGCCCATCCCTGATTTCTGCTGGATGTTTCTTCCTGTTAAAAGGGAGTTTTTCCTTCCCACTGTTGCCAGCTGCTTGCACACAGGGGGTAATTGTGACTGTTGGATTTTCTCAGTATTATGGTCAGCACCTTGAGACGACCGTTTGTTGTGATTTGGTGCTATATAAATAAAACTGAATTAAATTGTTCTGTGTAGGGAGTAGTGCACACCATTGCATGAAACATTAAGTTTTTGGCAGTTTCCCACATGTAATAACATTCACATTCGACACAAGTGATAGCTGCTGAAGATGAGCTTCATATGCCTGTGTGGATAATCCATTCAAATGTGAATAACTTGCGATTATAGTTTTAATTCCGCTGTCGTTTACACAATCTCTGATCAATGAACTTCATATTTGGCAACATATTTAACCAATCTTTTTGGCATTTCACCAGAGTTTGTTCAATTCGATTGTAAGTAAGTAAAAGTAAGTCAAATCTGATTTCTTTAGCACCTTTCAAGAGAAACATCACAAAGTGCTTCACAACAAAATGGTAGAACATAAAAACAAAATGACGGGTACAAATGAAGCTGAAATAATCTGGGGTCTACTGGAATTCTTTTGAGGTCATCCTGTCACATGTCACTCTCACCTCTCTGCAGGATGTTTTCATCTTTTTTGTCAAACACAGTGAAGCAGAGCTCCTTCGGCTACTGTTCATTTAGAGCAGATATTACAGTGTATTCTCATTATAACAACTTAATTCGACAGGATTATCATGATTTCAGTTTACAAATCATTGTTCCATGTGTTTAGCTTGTAACGTGACCTATCTGATGAACAGGATGTAAACAGATTCTGATATGATGTCCTTTCTTAAACAGTCATTTGTCATTAATATCCCAAAATGTGTTCAGCAGGTGAATTATGTTGATATGTTTATATATAAACATATATATATAAAAAATGAAAGGTTTTCTGTTCAGATCATGTGTAGGCCTCGGTTCTTCAAAAGACTTGATAACATCTGAGTTTATGGATCTGGAATGTTTTCAATCCTTGTAAAGGTACAAAGTGTAAATATAGCATTTTTCCAGGAGCAAAGATCTGATCACCCCCTCATTAGTCTGTTTTGTGACCAGCACTCTGATTCTTTTAAATATGTTCTCACGTTAATCAGCCTTTTGCCATGATGAATTCACATTAGGCAAAACAGCACGTCACTGAATCACGAGAGTGATGATTGCTCTAAATGAGCCTCAGTACAGGTATGCACAGTGTTTAACAACTTTATAAGACCACCACCCAATGTGAGCTTTATGTCACAGCTGCCCTAAATTAACAGTACTGGTAAATACCAAAATCATTCCTGACGCTTCTGCAATGGTTAATCCAACAGTACGCACAAGTCCCCTAATCAAAATGATATTTTTAATGCTTAAATATAATTATTGTTGTTATCCATGCATTTTCAAATTCACAGTTTTACAGAAAAGCAGAAAAATATCATCAATATTGTTTGATATTTGAAACAGGACACAGCGCAAATGGTGATTTCGGGGTGGAAGCTCCCGTTAGAGCCTCTATCTGCTTGCACAGTGCGCCCTCTGGCTTACAAAACGCTTCAGCACAGCTGCTGAGAGCCAAGAGTCTTTCTCTAAGTAAACTGCAGCTGCCTAGAATTTCTTCTTCTCTTGTTCAGGCTGCAGATTTTTATTTCATCATTTATCTTTTTGCAGCCACGTTCATCGCTTCAGACCACCGCAAGTCTAGCCTGTTGATTAATTAAAAGTGAATGAAAATATCTGTGGATAGTCCTAATTAATCGCGTCTGATCCTATTTGTATGCAGTGGAGGTTAAAGCAGATGTCTGCGCTCATTGATCCGTCATTATGTGTGTGAAATGCAATTAAACCGTCCTGCAGTTTGTCTACATGTAGAGGGCAGTGGCAGTATTGTCCTTGCACGGGTCTAGCGCTTTCTCTTTGTCACAGACCGATCGATGATTATTGGCAGCCAGCTCCATGGATTTAGATCCAGACGCGTCTGCAGCGCAGTGAAAGAGGAGGGCTTGTATGGACCATTAAGGTGCAAACTAGCGCGGTCCATTTCTTCAAATATTTGATGTAAAGATAAGGCGGGCAGTAAGCAGGTCAGGAAGTGGGTGACAATGCCCGAACGCAGCATAATGAGGACTTTTCCGTGACCACCAACACAAGTTCAATATTGACTTTTTGGAGCATGCAGCAGCTCCGCCTCGTTCCCAGGGAGACGTGTATACTGACATGCTACAACATAATGCGCAAACCAAACTGCAGGCTCCTCTTCCTCCCGAAGAACCCACTGTATACGCATTCAAAGCAGAAACATGGGATCTCATGCTTCGCAAATGGAATGGACTGACCTATAAATTGGACTGCTTTTGCATGCAAATGGATGGATGTTAATTAACACCCGCGTTGTGGATTGCAGGAGCTTGTTGGGCTTTGATTGAAAAGAAATGGCACCTATGGGTGTATCAGATGCGACTTTGAACTAGGCAGCTCGTCTTTGATTGGCATGGAAAGGATGAAAGACTGAGAAATATCACACAAAGGCCATCTTAATTTCCCAAATTAGGGGTTGTAATGTGAGGCGGGGAGGAGAGTATTTTAGGCTGTGGAGAGCACGCACTTAGACTGGCATCTGGCTGGACTGGACAAGATCTGCTTTGAATTTACATGTCTGCTGCCAACAGACAGTCTACAGATTTGGACCTCACCTGTGGGCTTTGAGGGAGATGGCTCTTTGTTATGGAGGATGCACTGATGATTCTTATTAGCATACACTTTTAAACAAGTTTATCCTGTCTTCAGTTGTTGGTATTTAAAAGAAATATGCATATTTCTGGAACATTTTATTTTATTTTTACACTTTGATGAATAGCAACCCTCAGGCGACTGTGTGCTTTGGAGAGAAGAAGAAGAAGAAAGAGGATTTCATTAATGGGAACAAAAATTGCCAATAGTCAAAGTGTGCAAAAGAGACCAATGAGTTTATTTTTAGCCCCCTGTTTGCTAAGATGTTGGAATGCTGGAGAACATTTTTCAAAAGTACCATTGAGTTTGGGTTACGATCACTGAGGCCTCAAAGGGTTAACAACATCTAGTTAGGGATGATGGCTGAACACAGGCCCTTTAGACTGCTGATTCATGCTTAATTAAGAGCACTGTCTCATTGTTTAAATTAATAAAATGAACAAAGTGTCTCGGGACTAACGTTGTTTCCAGTAATTGGGTTGTAAGACCATAACAGACATCAAATGTCCCAACCTAAAACAAATAAAAATGATATCTGAACGAATCTGACACCACAGACCAGTGTTATTAGGATTCACTGAAACTACAGTTTGGGGGGAAAATACAAAAAAGATTTGATCAAAGGATACAGTGTGCATACAAAATTTTAATATAATAAAAATATTCAGGAACTGCCTTCATTTTTTCTCTCACTTTGGTTAAATTTGGCAACACAACCAACCGGAGGAGGCTTTGGTGCATCTGCTTCCTGTGAATTTGGATGCCTGCATGACTGTGTGTCATGTGTTTGTGTTGTATTATATTACTGTACCATTCTGAAGTTATTAGCTCTTACAATGTAACCATACCACGCATATAACAACTAAAAGCCACATGCAAAAATAATAAAATAACTAAACTTGAACAATAAAAACTAAAACTAGCAAATCAGAAACTGAACTGAAAACAAAAACAAAAGCATAATAACTCTGCTAAATCATATATGCAAAAGGCAAGCTTTAGTGCAAATTTACAAGAAGCTTCAATGGTTACACACAAAAAATACTAATATTCACATGCATTTTCAATATAATTACACTGAATATGATGAAATCACATCTGTTCATTTCCTAAATATTGTAACTTTGTGTACAACTTACACATGCTTTACCTTTGCACACACACACAGAGTCCTTCTCCAGTGTATGTCAGAGCAAATTTGATTCAGAGATTACACCACACATGCACAGAGTCACGTGCCATCAGGGCTCCGGCACAAATTAATAATTTATCTTACTGGGCAGATGCAACCTCTATAGCTGCAGCAAGGGGGTCTGGCAGTCATCTGTCATTTGCTCTTCCTGTGTGCCCCTTCAGTCTGTCTGACATCTCTAAGCAAACACGGCCAATACACAACCAGAGCCAGGACCTTCTGGGCAGCCAGTGAGAGCACCCCTCTTCTAATGTTTGTGTGACAAAAAAGGCAAGGCAAATCCTCGCAATGGAATCAGATAATCACCAACTTGTGAAGAGCCTGCCCCAATCCACATCCACCGTCCCTCCCCTTCCCCATACCGGCCCCTGGATTAACTGTCTGTTTGGCTAATAATTTTAATCTGCTGTAGTGGGCCAAGAATGGGTTACTGGGCTCCGAATAAACATCTAATCCTCTATTGTCCCCCCTCCTCCCTCGAGGCCCTGCACTCCTTCCCCTCCCAGATCCCCTTTTTCTACACCCAAAGTGAACACGCTGCTTGCTTTTCGACTCAATCATTCACCCTTTTTGTTGGACAAAAATAAGTTTTGCAGCCACCCAGACACATGTGAGACCACTGTGTGACAAAGTGCTGCCAGACTGACCCAGGCTGACATCGTCCAGTGGAATGTACACATCAGAGTGCAGTGTGTGTGTGTGTGTGTGTGTGTACAGACAAGGGTGCTACTGAGGAGAGGGCACCTCAGGTTCACAGGGTCAAGTAATGTCTGTCTGAGGCACATGTGTAGCAGCATAGGACACAACCTGGGAAAACATTATTCTAATTTTAGAGGAATTTGTTCCTAGATAAAGAGAACAATGATCATTTATTCAATTAAATAAAAGAAACACCCCAAATATGACAAGCTGCCTGCCAAGAAAACTCCTCAGTTAGTGTTTCCTCCATAATGTTCTTCTGAGTATGGCCTAAAAATATATATAAGCACATAAAATACATGAGGTAAAGGTCACGTGATTGTCTTGTCACTTAAATACACAATCAGAAACAGCTGTTTTTGTTTGGGTTTTTTTTTGTTTTTTTTCATCCTCAATCTGGTTTCAGATGCAACGCAAGCCACATCCACTTCAAACATAGAGTGGAACTAAAGTGAAATTACACCTCCACAATAGGGATGGCCCTCAAGTCTAATTGTTGCTGTTTGAAGTATGGCCACTTAGATATCCTGTTTAGGATGGGGCTGTATTGTTGCACCTTTGTTCTGATAAGGGTCCCTGCCCCCATCGACAAAGTGCGAAAGACTGGGAGGACCCGCAACAATATAAGGGACCAGAGGAGTGTCAAAGGGACACACTCTGTATCTTTTGCGCTACCGTGCTGCTGTCTGTCACACTCAAGTTTTTCTTTTCCCCCTCATGGATTTCCTTCGGGCTTGTGTCCTTTTCGCCGCTCTCTTCGGTCTCACAAAGGCTTTTACCCATCAGGATATGAAGGATGCACTGCTACAGAAACTTGGGTTGGATGAAGTTCCTAATATCCATAAAAGGGATGTGGAGAATCTGGTGATTCCGGCGCCTTTAAGAAATAAGTACATGACCATGCTGAAGATGCACCACAGCAGGAGACGCAGATCTTTGCCCAGTCTTGCGGGCATCCTGAAAGGAATTCCCGGCAATGCAGGTAGGCACTTTTCAAATATTTACAAAAAAAATGGAACACGTAAACTATAGAAAAATTCGTTTAGAAATTATTTGAATGTTGAAACAACCTAAACTCAGGAGTAATTTGCGTGCGTAATTGTTCTAACACCTGGTGCGCCAATACTCTTTTACGCTCCGGTTTCTATTTATTAAAGGCTGATTTTGAGCTTCTTAAGCGGAGAATCTGACTGAAACGCTCGAAATGCTTTGCACTTTAGATATTTCCGGAGAGTATGTGTACTCTGACACCACTCGGCAACGCATGATGTTCGACATGGAGGCGAGGATCCCGGATAATAGCGAGGTGACCATGGCGGAGCTGAAGCTCTACCAGCGGGCTTCCCACAACAAACGCTTCACGGTGGAGAGGAAGAGCCACCGGCCCGTCAGCAACGCCAGGGTCAGTGTGTATTGGGTGGAGTTGCTGCCCAACGGATCCAACCGTACGTCGCTGGTAGATTCACGGTAGGCTAAATTATCAATAAAACGTCCCCCCCCGTCAATTGGTTATCGTAATTACAAGGCATTCTTCTTTCACTTTAATTAATTGCCCCCATCCTGTTTACAGGTTGATCCCCATTCACGAGACGGGCTGGAAGAGCTTTGATGTCACCCAGGCGGTGCACTATTGGTCCAAGACACAGCAGAAGACACCTATGCACCTGGAGGTGTGGATCGAGGGCGAGAGACCTGGCAGTTATGCGGCAGAGATGGCCAAGAGTGTGCGCTTTACCACCCAGGAGCAGACGGAAAACACCTTGGGAAAACCAGAGCTCGTCCTCTACACACTCAACCTCGAAGAGTACGGGTAAGGGCGCGAAATACAGGATATTGTATCAGTGTGACAATTAACCCATGTCCTGTTTTTTACCTGTCACCATTTGCATTCGTTAATAGAACTGTTGTATGGTGGCAAAGGGGCGTTAGTTTACTAATTCTCATGGTTTAGAGAAAATTAGCAGCAGATTACAGGCTGGCATTTCAGAAGTACCTGCCCAAACACCATATGCTCTCTATCATGGTAGAAATGTTTCAGAGTCATGATCAAAGGTCATTTTTAAGGTCTGTTTATGCAGATTTAACTAGAGGGGGTGGGAAACGTGACCATTGTATGACAAGCAGGGGCATAGCTAAGAGATTTGGGGCTGGGGCAGTTTTTGGAGCACCTGATCCCACCCCACCAAAAAAACCCCCAAAGGAAGCAAATATGAATGCATAAATAAATAAATTAAATAGCATTACTGATGTTAACAGCTGTCGTCTAACTTCCCTTGTTTTTTCCTCCTCAGCTCTCGAGGTGACTGTAACAGCCAAAACAAAGACACCTGCTGCAGGGAAGAGTACTTCATCAACTTCCGTGCGCTCACGTGGACACAATACTGGATCATCGAGCCGGCCGGATACCAGGCCTTCAGGTGCACCGGTGGCTGCAAGCAGCCCAAACGCAACTTCGGCTACGGAGAGCGGCGGTGCACGGTGTCCGAGAGTGCCCCTTTACCAATCATGTACCTGGTGAAGAAAGGGGACTACACCGAGATAGAGGTGGCTGAATTTCCCAATATGATTGTAGAAAGGTGCGCGTGCACTTTGGACAATATCTCCATAGTATGAAGTCACTGGGAAAGGGCTCTAAGAATCCAAACAGCCAGGATGTATTATAAGTACATTTGAAGTGTTTTTATTCATTGAGGTGTTGAAATATTTAATGTTTTTTTTAAAAAAAGCACACCTAATACTTTCTATTTAAATGGACATTTACTGGGAGTTTCACAGACACCGGGCAGTCCTGCTGCCATTAAACTCCCACCTACAAGCACTTTGATATATTTTGTACATTTTGATATCTTTTTTTTATATACTTGAATTTGCATGAATTGTGTTGAGTCATTCAAATTCTATGTGATGTGTTTTTCCACCTGTAAATAGTATGAATGAGTTTATGTTTGGAAAATTAAAATATTTTGTCTCACTCGAAGCGTCCGGCCGCTCCTCCTCCTCCTCCCTGCTGTCGAGCATGTATCTCTGGCTCCATTCACATTCATGATCACATTCAAATGCAGTTACATACAGCTGCCTGGGTCTTTCGCCTTGTCGTTTGCTCTTATAGGAAATTGTGATGCAGAGCAAATAATTTGCCTAATGACTTATAACACCTGTCACAGTGTGGGCACACTGTCATGTAGGTTAAACCTGCTTTATTTGCAGTGGGAAGGAGCTACGTGGGTGCTCACAGAGAAACATGAAGTCAATTCACATTAAACTAGAGTGGGCTCCTCATGCGTTTACATCGGGTTTAGACCGGGCCAAACATCACTAATCAGAGCCGATAGCTAATGCACTGTTTGCTGTCTGACTGGGAGGTCTTGTCATTTGCTGATGTGCTGCTGATGTAGGTAAACATGCTGCAAAGACAAGCAGCTGGAAGTGAATTTCCATCATGCACCTCCAGCAGGAAGAAAAGGAAACACGAGTGGTTCCGGAAAGAGATATGAATGTCAAAAAGGCCACGCATACTTCACGTATGCATAAACATATAAATATGTTTTAGCCCTCCCTGTAGGTTTCAAGGTTTTGCAGTGCTTAGGCATGCGAGGATTTGCCCCCAATATCAGGTCAGTATCAGCATGCAACTACAGTCACACAATTACAAAGTAGTGTTTAGCATAATCACAAAGTTAGTGCAGTTTGTCAGAGCGTGTAACACAAAACACAGCTTTTTGTCAGTGGGATTACTCAAACAGTTACAGGCAAATTTGATGGGACTTTATAATATGGCCAAGAGTGTAATTCCACTAGAATTAAATGAAATTACAGTGTATTTTATTTGAAATTATGATGTAATTATATTTACCTTCAAACACTAACCAGTAGATACAGTGGCAGAATCTCTGTGTGTGTGTGTAACAATTTAACAGGAGAAAATACATTAATTATACTGTAAGAAATCTTAAGTAGTGTGTAATTAATTTTAAATACTGGTGGTTTAACCTTACCCCTTTTACATACACGTGCCTCATAGATACATAGTTTCACTTTTTAACTGTCCTCGTATATGACACAAAAATGTGATAAGGACTGTTCTCCATTTCCTACTTACAAGAAAAAATAAACACCAACAAACACTGCAGGTCATGGACCTGTATGAATCTATAATTGCTAATCTCTGTCAGTCTGGTAGCTGTGCTCATTACGCAAACTTTATTTTTGTTGAATTTTTATTGATTTTATTTTGTTTTGTCAAGTGCTGATGGATACATCTGTATCTGAGAAGAGTTTACTCAACAGAAGAGCTTTCTTCAACAAAATGGAGCAAATATGGAAGCTACCACCCTGTTCCAGCTGAGACAAAGGGATGTTTTCATGGTTGGCATGCTGGTGCAAAGGTGAAGGCTTGGAAGTGGAGATATAAGCACTTTCTGCCAACAGTCATCATGGGAAGTGTCAACTCTGCCCAGAGTTGGAACAGGAAGGGGCCATCCCTAAACTGTTCCCACAAAGTTGGGAGCATGATATTTGTCCAAAATGTCTTGGTATGCTGAAGCATTAAGAGTTCCTTTCACTGGAACTAAGGGGCTGAGCCCAACTCCTGAAGAACACCCCCACACCATAATCCCCCTCCCACCGAACTTTACACTTGGCACAATGCAGTCAGACAAGCACCGTTCTCCTGGCAACTGCCAAACCCAGACTCATCCATCGGATTGTCAGACGGAGAAGCAGGATTCATCACTCCAGAGAACACGTCTCCACTGCTCTAGAGTCCAGTGGCGGCGTGCTTTACATCACTGCATCCAGCACTTTGCATTGTGCTTGGTGATGTAAGGCTCGGATGCCGCTGCTCAGCCACAGAAACGCCTTCTACACACTGTTCTTGAGCTAATCTGAAGGCCACATGAAGTTTGGAGGTCTGTAGCGACTGACTCTGCAGAAAGTTGGTGACCTCTGTGCACTATGCACCTCAGCATCCTCTGTCATTTTTTGTGGCCTACCATTTTGTGACTGACTTGTTGTCGTTCCCAATCACTTCCACTCTGCTATAATCCCACTAACAGCTGACTGTGGAATAGTTGGTAATGAGGAAATTTCACGACTGGACTTGTTGCACAGGTATCATCCTATCACGGTACCACGCTGGTTTATATACCTGTGGCCATGGAAGTGATTGGAACAGCTGAATTCAATGATTTGGATAGGTGAGTGAATACTTTTGGCAATATAGTGTACCTGGAAATACAGTAAATAAGGCAAAAAGAGTTTGTGCAATTCTAATGAGCAAGAAAGTCAGAAATTGGTGTGACCACCTTGTTATTTTAAAGATAGTTTTCGGCCTGGCCTCATTTAATAGTGGAGATAGACAGGAAAGCAGAGAGGAGAAACTGGGAAGACATGCGACAAATGGCGACAGGCCGGGACTTGAGCCTGCGCTGGCCGCATAGCTAAGCGGCATACGTGGCCTGCTCACGCCCTGAGCTGTCCTGGTACCCCGTGTGACCACCTTTATTCTTCAGCACAGTCTGAACTCTCTGAGGCAGCTTTCTTGTCATTACTTTAAGTAGTCTCAGGAAGCGTTCACCGAGCTTCTTGAAGGACATTCAAAGCTCTTCTTTGGATGTGTCTGCCTTTTGTTCTGTTCTCTGCCAACATGATCCCACACTGCTTCAGTAATGTCTGACGTCCAGGCTCTGGAGAAGCCGATCCATGACTGCTGGTGTTCCATTGTGTGTTTTTCTATCCAGGTATGATTTTATTGCATTAGCAGTGTGTTTGGGATTGTTGTCTTGCTGACACCACAGGCTCAAATGAAGCTCCCCTCCTCGGTAACAAAGTGCCTGAAGATACAATTTAAAATTGGTTCTTTGCTAAGTTGCCTGTTATGTGCAGACACAACACTGGTTCATCCCTTGAGATAGATGCATGTTTATGTTTGAATAATTCATAACAAAACATTCTTCTGAAAGGGCTCAGGTTCCAGGACTGACATGGAGACTTTTACGCAGTACTGCACGTAAAACATGCAACCAAGGATGTAACTTCTAGAAGGGGAAGGAGCCCAAACCTGAAGCCAAAGTTAATCACTAATAGTTTAAAACTAAATTAGTTTGACATTCAAATTTATTTAAAAAAAACATAATTAAATACTACTGAACAATAAAGCATAAAATCATTTTACAGAAACTGCAACAAATCACAAGATCACTGCATACCAGCTTCTTTAACTTTAATAGAGACAAATTAACAAAAAAAATACAATCCCAATTTTTTCAAACACAAATATTAAAAACTGTCAGATAGAAAAGACAACAAATCTGAAAAAGCCTCAAAGCTTTTGCGCTGTTGATTTAATAAAAGACCTGATATACAACCTGCAACACAAAGCGATAAAAATATAGTGTCTGTTGTATTATAGATTATACTGTAAACCCAAAGCTTGCATTCTGCTAGTTTTTATGTATCCACTATAATTAAAAAAGGAAGTCACAAACTCTCCAGACATTTAAATAGTTCATCACACAGCAGTACGCAGCAAACGAATACTTTATCACATTTATTAATTCATGAACATTCGTGCATGGCTGAATTAGTGGTGCATTTAGTATTTACATGTTTATTAAATATCAACATGGGCAAGTTAGGGGAAAAAATAATTTTTAAAAAAAAGGACAAATTGTTGGATTGATCTGACCTCGTGTAACTTTTAAAATGTCAAGTCTAGTGTCAAAACATCAGCTGGGTGCCAGAACAACGTGGAGGAACGCCGACACTGGGAGCTGCCGTTATTGCCGGGCCACACAGTCACCAACACAAGAGCCAGAACAACTTCAAATAAAGCCAGCACGCCTTCAGTTTGAAGAAGAAAAAGAAAAAAGTTTGAGTTTGAAAGGTCATCATGAGCTGTTTGTTATGATGCTGTGTAGCCCTTTCTAGGTTTGCTGGTGAAAATGAGCAATCCGGCCTGTTTTTAACTTTAAACCCACTCCTGTGCTGAGTTAGTGCCGTCAAAACTGAAAAAGCGGGGCTTACAGAAATCAGCAATACAAGCAGGAAATAAAACCGTCCCTGCGGAGCGGTTTACAACTAGACTGGTCAGTGCGTGCCGTTTCTCAGAAGTCTGCTGCACTAAAAGGAACCGCCGATCGAGACAATCCAGAAAAACGATCTCCTGAGAATCAAGCGTAGTCAGTGCCCTAATTTTTTAATATAAATTAAAAAGACAATGCATTACTAAAAATGGCTTTCTTCTGTCCTTAAAAATGGCTTGGCCAAAACACATTTTCAAATTAAAGTACTGAATAGCTGAAGGACTGGAAATGACATATCAAAGACAAGACACTTGAGGTTATTTGTTAACTGATGAGGTGCTGAGCGGGGCCGACATCCTTATTGTTTTCACGTAGCGAACCGAGGCTACAGCCCATTCAAAGGTCATTTACACACCTTTGAACTAAATCAAAAGTCACAAGCCGAGAAGAATGTAAAAAAAGCCAACGAGTGGTTTATTGTAGCTCTGTGGAGTTTGTTACAGGATTGATATAGTGGGAACAAAAGACAAACAAAAAAAAGAAAAAAAAAACTGGCTGTAATGTCACTGCTGTGTCAGTCTAGCTGTTTGACAGTGGACTCTAAAGACATGTACAGTCTAACAATATAACCAGCTATCATGCTTCCTGCAATGAAGCCAAGGTTCCATTCAAATAATTACCGTTTCTTAAACTTTTATGCAAACTACGCATTAAAAAAAAATATTTACAATTTGTAATAAAAAAAAAAAAATCAAATCACAGCACAGATAAGATACACAACCCTGAAAGAATAAACCAAAAAAAAAAAACAAAACAAAAAAAACAACAGAAAAAACCCTCTCTTCAAACCTGCCCGACTGACTCATCGTTTCTGGTTCCTGATATTACAAACATTGTTTTTAAAAGCATTTAAAAAGGTGGGAGGAAAAGGATAAAATATACAACAAAAAGAAGAAAAACTGATGACTGGATGAGGATGAACCCACACTGTACATTTGTATGATGACATATAAAGCTTCAGCCACACTCGTGGTGCCTGGCCGCCTCTCTGATGGAATGTCGTCGCTCCGGTTAAGCTTTAGTCTCGGTTGTCAGTCGGTGAGTTTTAAGATGATTAAAAGTGGGTTCTAAAGGAAAGAGAAATCAAACGTTGGAGTGGATGGATGTTCCGTGGCTAGCGGTGGATCTCAGTGTCAGCCACCAGTCCATTAGAACAAATGTCTTAGTAATATCCGGGCTGGTACTGCTGGCTCCAAGGCTTCTGGTTCCAGAACTGCACAGAACACAACTTCATATTAACACCATCAAAACACCATCCATCCAGCTATGTTTTAATAACCTAAGCAGCTAAAAAACCTTTTGACACTTTCAGTTAAAGTAACATTTGTGTTTTAATATGTCTACAATGTATGAGTAACAATGACAAAAGGTCAGATTTAGAAATACTGACCCCTTGCTGCCAGCTCTGGTTGAAAGCCTGGGCTTTATCCATGCCATTCCTGTTGCCACCATAGTTACTGTTCTTGTTGCCAAAGTTGCCACGGCCGCCTCCTCTCTGCTGAAACTGTAGAGGGAAAGAGGCAGGAAAAAAATAATAACCCATGAAGCAGCCCTCTCAGTTGATTATGCATCAACAGATTTTCAGACATTCAATTCTGAGCTTTTGTGCAGCACTGATCGCAGGTAATGCTCTACCGGACGACAAGGAGTCATTATGACACCCACCTGGTGGGGATGTCCCCTGTTTCCACCACGACCCATGCTGGCTCCGCCTCCTCCTCTGCTCATGTTCCCTCTGTTCACTGGACCGCCTCTGTTCATGTGTCCTCCTCTGGGTCCCATGTTGCCCCTCATGGGGCCACCCCTGGGGGATCCACCCAGACTAGGAATGGGGCCACCACCCCGGCTAAAGTTTCCACGGTTGGGGAATCCTCCTCTGAAGGCTGGGGGAGGAAGAAAGCCACGAGGAGGACGGTTGAAGCCACCGCGAGGTCCAGGAGCTGCAGACAGACCAGAGAAAACGTAAGTTAGAATCAAGAAGTCTTTGCAGCGTTCTTTAACAGAATTCCATCATTTTGAACATCAACCGCGTTTTCCAACAGCTTCACAACACTCAAAGCTTTTTGTGGCTGCATTCATTTCCCAAGAATCAGTCCCACCTCCTCTGAAGTTGCCTCCTCTGTTCTGGAAGCCTCCACGTCCACCACTTCTCTGTCCAGGTCCACTGCTACGGCCAAACTGGTTCTTGCCTCCACGCCCACCACTGCGCTGTCCTCCGCCTCGTTTGGGCGTTGGGGTTCCCTGGTTGGGCTTTTTCTCAGCAGGCAGGGCCGTCTTGCTTTCCTCTTTGTACTGTTCCAGGAGCTTGGCGGCCTCCTCCTTCTGCAGCTCAGCATAGATGACCTCATCGAAGCTCTCGCCCTCCTCGGGCAGAGAGAAGAAGCCTGTAATGGAACGGAAATGAACCAGAACGTGATCGGGGATTCAACGGGAGACAAATAGGAGCCAGGAATAGCATTTGCCCGGGCTTGTGATGAATTCTAATACTGTAAAGATGACATTAACGCTTTTAACCTTTCATTTTGAGTAAAGCATGCTCAGGCACTTCCTTGCCATCAGTCTCAACTTTCTTCTGGACTCTCTCTTTGTAGTCTTCATCAGAAGGGCAGATGACTACAGCCTTACGCTGGAAGCCTGCGAACAAACACATCTTCCTCTTCTGGCCTGGGGCAGACAGGTTAGTCTGCAAAGAGAAGGAGGATCTCAGTTACCCAGTTTACACTCAAATATATCCATTCATTACTAGTTGTAATCACATTCACCATGAGCCACTTACATGATCCAGGATGTAGTTTCTCTTCTTGCGTGCAGCGATCTCAATGAATTTTCCCAAGAAAAGTGGTGCACGTTGGGAAATGGCACTCAGCTTTGTAATGTCCTTTGACTGGCGTTTCAGGCTGCTGATCTGCATGAAAAATATAAATAAATAAATACATTTTGTCCCAAGCAGACACGCAAACGTATTCTTAGGATGCTAAAGGCCTGGTCTGAGTACTCACCATCATCTTTTCCACAATTGTGTCACTGCCCAGAATGTAGTACTTCCCAGGGTTCTCCTGGACATGCTTATTCACCCATGTTGTCTTCCCTGAGCCCGGCAGACCAATCATGACAATGATCTAGGGAACAAGAAAAAATTGAGATCACTGTATCCAGAAACACTGACATTAACATCGATACTGCAGCACAACAGTTTTGCATATGTGAATAATGAAGACTTGGAAATTCCTATGCTCACCTCACAGTCAGCCTTGGTCTGCGGCCCCTTGAGCGCACGGACTCGATCGCTGACAGGGATCTGCTGCAGGAAAGTGTAGCCTTGGGGCTGGGGGAAATATGGAGTCTCCAGCTGGCCAAAGTTGAACTCCACAGCACAGTTGCGGCAGATGACGTGGGGGAAAAGGGCCTGGCCGTTCAGAGAGTCCTTGCTGACTTGGAAAGCGACAGTTGGCTCGCCTCCATTCTTCGAGAACGAAAGCACCACTTCCTCACCTTCAAAGTCCTACAAAAAGAAAGCAAAACTGAAGCCCTTTCCTTTGTGTGTAAAAACTCCCTTTTTGCTGCCACACATCTGAAACTGATATCATGTGATTTTTGCCTCTTCTATAGACACCAGGTAACAAATTCCCACTTTTGTCTCGTCTTTGGGTTTGAACCATGTTTTTCTAGTTCTGCGCATTTAAACAAGCTAAAAACATAAATTTCTGAGTTTGACAGGAATAAGGGACATTCTGTTGTTTTACAATATTAAGTTAGAAAACAATGCTCGCTTGTCAAAGACAAACATTGTGTTATGTAATGTAATTATTCTTCCAGTCTATCTACACACAAGAAGAAACAAACACTAGTAGGAATCAGTCTCGTATCTTACAATAAGACAACAGACGACATCATTCTCCTCATAAGTCTCTCCGAAGTCCTCCGTCACAAAGTTGGCGGTCTTTTTGCCTTTTCCGGAGTAGGCGTAGGAATGCTCCTCCTCACCTAAACACATGACATAACACTTCTGGATTAAGACAGAGACTGTAACTGGTGTGTGAATCATTTGTGCTGGCACTAGGCCAAGCAGCTCTGCTCTGACGCAGAGGCCATTTTATATAAACATGTCATGACGTTTACTAGCCACTAGAGGGACCTCTGGAGACAGACTGTCCTTCAGAGGATCTCTGCAGCCTTATTTAGCTGACCTTCATGCAAATGCATGCACCCAGTACAGTTAGGTTTGTTTCTGTTTTGATACAAGGTTCACCATCTTATGGACTGAAATGGAGTTAAAGTTTAACCCAACAGTATTTAGCATGTATGAGTCATAGCAAATAGCTGCACTCCTGAGGCGGTGGAAGAGGCAATGTATGTGTACAGAGGTCACAACATTTAACACTTTTGTACACCATGTGTCATGTGACCAGTTACAAATGATTCTAGCAACAAATGTTGCCAGAAGTAGATGGAAAGTTCCTGCTGGCTGTAACACATTGTTCCACTGATACTGAGTCAGTATAGTATTTACAGAGCTGTGCCAAGTGCTGCACTGACCAAGGAGCAGTGTGCCCGCTGCCAGGGACCATCCAACCTGGACGTCATGAATCTCCAGGTTCTTGCTGGAAATATGCTTTACTGGAATCTTCTCAGTAAGCTGTAAACACAAAACAAGACACAAAAAATGATTAATTTCCACTGGTCTTAAGAGTTGTATGACTTAATATGAAAAAACAATAACTGTGCAAGCAGGGAATGTGTACATGTGTATATTTAATAACACGAGTACCTTCATTTCAAAGCAGGCTTTGCCTTTGCTCACACCGTATGTGGCCTTTCCTCCGGACCACAGATAAGCAAAGCTCTCCATTGTGAGCGATGAGGCGCTGTAACGGTCACGTGACACCTTAAAGTGCAGGTCAGAGTTGTCTAAACAGGGGTGGGGGGAGAATTAGTAAAAACTGAGACACCACTCTTGGTCAGAGTGAATTTATCTGTACATACTTAGGATGTATGCGACTAGTCACATTATCTTTAATCTTTGCTGCCTTCGTTACATGGTACCAGAAATACTAGTCAGGCTAACCGAATACTTGTTTTATTAATCTACAGAGACAGTTAGCCTTTTTAAAAACAAAAATAACTCAGCAATTTATTTGCTTCCAGTTTTGATGGCATCTCCTCCTGTAACAGCACTGATGTGGTGGTTTTGTTTGAGTGGCGACACCCATTGTTCAGGAGAACACCGAGGCCAGCGCTCGTGCCCCCAGCGTTGGTATTAATGGTACGGAGCTGCGGTGACATCACCGTTTACGTGCAATGCGACCAACGTGTCGGGTATAACGGGCCCATTAGACAGGTTCCCCATTAACCAGTGCAGTTCTCCAATACATTAGGAAATGAATGTTTGCATATAGGTTGTGCCAAAGTTAACTGGCATGTCACCACTCAACTAGAGCAATGTGTAACCATCTTCTGTGCACAAAGCCACAGAAATTGACACACAGTTTAGCTATACTTATACTTGATCTTGAAGATCATCAAATAAAATGCGTCCATTAGAACGTGCTTGGTTGTGAAGGTATTTTCTGGGGATGTTTCTGATTAGTAGTTTACAGAAAGGAATAAAAAAGCACTAACTGCCAAGTCTAAGAATAACAAAACACCCAATCTGGACTCTTAAAATTAGAAAACGTACAGTTATCCAGGCAGACTTTTGTATCATCAAAGTCTTCATCATCTTCCTCCAAGGGTGGAACAGGAGACTTGGATGAGGCACTGAAAACAGATACCAACAAGTCAGTATAAGAGGGTTCACGCCACTTTAACTGAATGGAACATATAGATGCCTTGGGTACCACTTGCTGAAAAATATTTTGGGGGAGACAGAAGAGGAGAAACAGACAGAGAGGGGGAAACAAATAAGTGAGCACAACTGAGCGAGCCTCCAAACTTTCTGGATAGTTGGCTGTATTGTAGGCCTCAGCAGACACTTACCTTGCAGAATCCAGCGAAATCTAAAATGTGAAAGATACACAGAGAGAAGCACGTCCACTCGTCCTAGTATGCAAGGGCATATGAAGGTCAAAGTGAAACTAAAAACAGACTTCTCCGCTTTCAGATTGTGTGTTTTGTGTCTCCAGGATTGATATGGGGTCACTTTTAGTGAATAAAGTTATATTTAACCCACCATGTGTGGATGAAAAAGGTAATCACTAACTTTTGGCTCTGTGTTACTATGCAGTGTAAGTTGGAAGCATGTTAAAAGAGCAATCAGTGTAGTCAAAACTACAGCAACTTACCAACTCTGTAGCTCAGGAATCTCTAATAGTAAACATTTAGATGATGCTTAAGCATCGTTTCACCTGAAAAATGATCCAACTCCAGCTGAGTAATCATTTAGGAGAAGGAAACCAACATGGGGCTCATTATTCCCTTCTTAACAGGTCATCAAGTCCAAAGACATCTTCAATGTGTGTCCCCAAAGAGCCCTGGATGCTGTACAAATAGCTGCTGTGGGAAGCTTTACAGTGTGATGGACAACACACTGCCTGAGCTGGAGCTTGTAGTCATATGGCTGCCCCTCTGTATAGAGTAAACTTAAACTCTGAAGGTTTGTTTGGGGGACTTAATTAGCAATGGGAGAAGTTAAATACTGGACATGTATTTGGAAATAAATGGATCCTTGCACAAAAATACTTGACTGTTAAGAGGGAAAAATGGTGGAGCAGCAATACTTGAGTGTTCCAATAACTCTGCCGCCCTGGCCTAAACATTTGTTAGGAGGGTTCCAGACTTCTCCCAAAATAATAAATCTTTAGCAAAGTGATTCCATCATCTGCGCGTTGATCCTTAGAGTGCGTCGACATCGCGATGAAAACAAAACACTGACCCAGAGGTAGATACATGTACACACACACGCGCGCACACACACACACACACACACACACAGACAGACCCCCATGCACGTCATGCATGATGTCACCTAGTGGGGGGTAGAAAAAGAGCCTTGCAAATGCACGCACACTCACACCATGAAAACACAGACACACACGACATGATACACGAGACAGAAATAGCATTTTGACATCATACGACCAGTGAAATAAAAAAAACAGAACGAAAAATAAAAATAGACCATTGCGAGGCAAAACGATGGACGGTCAATAGCGAGCTCCTTCGTGGACGTTCCAAACACACTCTGGAATTTGTGCTACATCCTTGTGTGCTACCGTGCGGCAGTGGACCCCCCCCCTTCTTCCACACCTCCGAGCTAATTCCTCCCTGCCCACCCTCCATTCAAAATTGCACATCTGCTACTTTCCTCTGGGTTCCCCTTTGAGCAGCCTTGTTTCACCTTGGGGACACAATGGGCTTTCCAAAAACAGTAAGTGGCATAAGGAACAGGTGTGAGAATTCATAGAGACTTGATAGATGCACTTCTGCTACAGAATGCAGTCCATTAAAGACACAGTGTGAGTGGGCACTGTAAAAAGGTAAATGGTAAGGCTTTTTAAGTAGTCAGGGATGACCCTCAAAGCATGTGTGTGAAAATAATGTTATAAGTAGTATAATATTTGAAAATGAGGGTTTTCCTCTTATGTGCATTGGCACTTAAAGCCAATACAATTCAACAAAGCTATAGATGGCGCTTCAGGGATGCTGAAGGCCATTTTCGCTCTGTCCCATCCTTACCAGCTGTATTTGTTCTCTTCAATAAATTCAAAGTAGCCCCTTCCATGTTCCTCCCGGCGTCTCTTAACACCCTTCTTATTCTTCTGATCAGCATTCGTGTCTTTGTCCGCATCCCCTTTGAAAATAGAACAAAGATATAGAATGAGGTGCTCCTTTTTCTGGGAGAGAGAGGTCGGACTGGCAGTGGGGTTCTGGCCCACAAAGCCCGTTCATTAGTTACATTGTGTGTCGACCATTATCATCAGTATTAAGGTTGCTTAGAGGCAACACCTCATAATTACACTTAAAACAATACAATCATATTCCAAAAACTGTAACAACTTTAAAAGACCAGATGGTAATTACAATATAAGCTGGCCCATATGAACATTGTGAATGGGGCTGGATAAACAAGTCTCTAATAAGTGTCAATACCCTGCAGTAAAGGGCTTATTAAAAGATACTGCTTTCTGTGAGGTTCTGATACAAAATCGATTTCATTAAAGGAGGGCATATCTACAGCTGTCAGGGACAAATGCATCATGCAGGGAAACAGGGAAGCCTACTTAGACCTGGGTTCCCCACCCCCATCCCCGCAATATTGCACTGAATTGCCTATTCATAATGTCTACGAGCACCCAACACTTTCTATATAAACCACGGGGAAACTATCCACCTTCTACCTAAACAAGCAGTTCCTCGCCCTTCTCTTCCTCAGCACAGCTCCGGATTAGCTATTTCAGACGTTCCCGGCCACCTTTGAACACCCACGGCCCTACACACCATTTCATTTCACTGCGATTAACGAGGCGCAAAGGGAGGCAAGACTACTCTTCTGATAGTGGCCGTTTCTAAATATTTTGTTTTCACGTCAGTCCATTTTAAAAATGGGTAGTGAAAGCAAATATTCTCCACCGGAGTACACCGTTTGTGACCAAATATACGACGGGAACCTCTGAATTAGCTAACCGCCTGAACAGCTAGTTAGCACTGCACCACAGACACAAAGAAAATGATGCTAGCGGGCAAGCTAACACGCTAATCAAACCGAAACCTAAAGCCAGACTAAGCTAAACTCGGTGGCCAATTTCTCTCTACATTCACTTTAGTAAGTTTAGCTAACTGCGTTTAATATGACGCTAAAGTTCTCTTAAGTGGACTGGACTGTGAATATTTTAAGGTTTCGACACGATTGCTAACCAAGGTGGAGACCGGTGCTAACGCTGGCTAGCCTAGTAGTGAGGTCACGCTATCTATAACATGGACGCTCTGCTGTGGCAGCGCATTCAAATTTAGCCATTTTCTCACCGCTAGCGTCTGGGCACAAACCGACACATCCAACCAGCCGCATTTACATAAGCAATTCTGTCGACTCACCCTCGGCAGCCTGGTCTCCCGGCTCACCGTCTTCCGTGTCTATTTTCTCCATGTCGTCCACGTCTCCCTTGAGCATGGGATCCATCTCATCGTCCTCGTCTCCTTCCTCTTCTCCCTCACCCATCTCTTCGTCCACGGCGACGCCATTGCCGTCGCCCCCACTCTCTGGCTCTTCCTCCTCATTGGCCTCCATGCTTTCTTCTACGGGACCGTCTCCCTCTTCCTCTTCTGCCATACCCTCTTGGTCGGCGGCCTGCTCGGAACCGTCACCCGCCTCGGCTGTTTGCTCCTGCGGAGAGTCGAGGGCCTCCTCATCCAGCGCGGCCTGCAGGCGGTCCATCAGGTCGGCCTTCAGCCCCTTGTCCGAAAGATTTCGCTTTTTCAGCTCGTCCTTGAGCTCGTTAACTTTAAGCTTTTTGACGTTAATTGCGCTCATTGTGAACGTTTGACCGAAAACGTGATGAAATACCACGAGAAATAAATAAATGGACGCCCTTTGTTAACGGATGTAGCTCAAACTGCGCCAAACGGTACCCACTGTCCAACCAATCCTTTGCCGGCAGAGCTGCGCTGAGCCTGCGGTGTGACGGGGGGAGGAGTCCGCTTCTACCGTAACGGCCCAGAGAGATGCGCAGCCTGATTATCCCCCTCAGCTGTCACTGCAGTAAGAATGGAACATCCTCTCAGAAAGCACTGTTGTGGAAAAGTGGGACAAATAGTGCAGGAAAAGATAGTTTCCACAAAGAGTATAATGCAGTATAAACACATACATCTCCGCGCCGGTTTTAACATTTCATAAAATACAAGGACATGCGCAAATGTGAGATTATCTAACTGCGCCCACACATATCTTCCTGAATACACATTAGCCTTATAGTGCATCATGAAAACAGCTGATTACCGTTTTAAAATTCTTGTCATACCTGTTAATTGTAGAATTTTTAAAATTGATGTTGAGAGTTTTCATGCACCCATTAACAGTACATAACACGGAGCTCTTCTGGAAAGCACGCTGGTCTTTTGCCAGCTCGTTTGTTTTACTCATTTAAAGCAGCAAGCACCCGGTGTTACACAAAGAGCTTCAGTGTCTGTGGATCTGCTTTTGTTTCTTAATGAAAGGACAAAACAACAACAACAACAAAACATGTTTGCTAATAATTGGTTAATCACTTATATGTGAAAATGATCTGGGCAGGTAATGTAAATTTCAAGCTTATACATTTTCTTTTAAAGCTCCCACAGGAGTGAATGTTCAGCTATGGTAATATTTGTGTCCCTGGCAGAAATAATAAAGATAAACACTTTTTTTTTGTCATTCTTGCTTGACACCAGAATGAACATACACAACCTGATCATAGATTTTATGATATAAAAAGTATACTGTTTATTTTTTATCCCAAAGATTGGACATTCAATCCTGCTTATTTCGGATTTTATGTTGATCTAACATTAACTTCCAGTACAAATTACACATAAATGTGTATTTTAATAAAATGTATCGTGTGTTGTAAGCCATAGCAGTGTTTTATATATTATTAGTATTTTTCTTTCATAAAAATAACAGCAGCCCCTTGGGAGTCACAGTCATTTCCACCACACTGTGTTTAATGCAAATTCTAGGAGTGTTTTTCAGGGTTTGTATATTTGGTGACCACAGCTTTAGTCATGTGACAGGTGAACACATGGCTGGAGGTCAGACTGAGCTCCATGGAGGGAACTGAAAGAAGCCAGTGCTATAAATGTGTTTCAGTTGACCTATATCATTGAAACGTAGTTCAGCTCGCTCATTCCAAACATCATAAAAGTTTATTTCATTGCGTTAAGGTAACAATTAGTTTGTATAACTGTGAAAGTCATGATTGTTCCATGTTAGAAATAGATTGAAAAACCTTTGTGAGACAGTAGAAAGCTATTTTTCATCTAAACAACTGAAAAATATTATCTTTAAAATGTTGAAAATAAATATATTTATACTTTTATGCACATCTCAATGTGGAATTTGATAAAATACTCAAAGTATGTGACAAACTTGAATCTATGTCTAATCTGAGGAATCTATTAGATGGCGGTAGAAGTATAACTTCAAAGCAAAAAAAGTTTTTTAAAAGTTCATTTTTTGGGGTAAACTCTGTAAGCCTTTTTGTTAGATTTGTCTGGTAATTCTATACATGCAGCTGTTTAGATCCTGGTGGACAATGAAATTAAAGCTAAAGCAGATAATACTTCAAAATAACTGCCCAAGATGCTCACAGAGTTGCAAAAGTTTCTGGAAGGTATTAGGTCTAGGCAAATCCTTGCGTTTCTAATGTGGCTGGTTACATTGTAGTTTGTGTTAACATCTGAGGAGTTGGGAGTAAGACCCTATCATTGTCACCAGCAAACATGTTACAAGACCACTGATTAACCTGCGCCTGCAACACTAATGGCTCTGAGTGAACAGCAGAGGCAGATGAGCTACTGTCGTGACCTCTGAAGGGAGCAGCCCGAAGAAGACCCACATATTTTTAAGGCCACTCTAAGAAATCACATCAAGCTTTGACTGATGAAGAGACAGATTTCCTGGAGAGGTTCTTTTTTTTTTTTTTTTTAAATCAAACTCTGCATCGTTCCAGTAATACAAAAGCTATTTTTCTTATTGAAAGAATCAGATTCAAAGAAAAATAGCACCACTGTTACAGCCTAAACTCAAATAAACAAATGACATCACTTTTCTTTTGCTCCTTATGACACTTAAAGACTAAAACAAGTATTAGTTAAGCACTAACTTGCAATTTATTAATAAAGTTTATTAAAAAGTGTCACCCTGTGGGGCATACTAACCTGTCTGAGACATACATATCAATAAAGTTATATGGAAAAATTTTAGATAGAGTGGAAACATTGGGGAAAAAAGATCCACTAGTTTCTCCACTGCTAAGGTGAATATAACACGGGGCACACCGTATGTTTCCACGTCTATAGGAGCAGGTTTATCAGACTAATTTGTTGGAAGAAGTTGGAGTGACTTTTGAGGAACAGCTACAGTATGTAGGACATGAATCACGTCAGGAAAAGCACTCAGCCGCCGCTCCTTCTGAGATGTTTCTCCGCGCAGTTGCTCCGTGCTGCCTCCCTGAGGAGGCTGTAATAAACAGCCAAGTGACTTCATGAAGTGCCCTCCCGTGCGCTCTCACTCCCTCTCCGCTGTGCCACTGTCATCACTCCACCTCTTGAATATTGTGTCCAGCCTTTCAGTTTGTTATATTTATTTTTTATTTACACGCGACATAAGTGGATATTTTTGCCTCAGCGTTGGCAAAAATAAACAGAAAATGCCCCCCGCCTTTGTTCGGATATCTTTTTAAATATTTACAAGTTGTCATGTCATCTCTGACTGGAAGAGGAGAGAGGTTTCCAGCCTCGATCAGAGGAGCGCTCTGGGTAAGTCAGATTTGGGTAAAATTTGGTGCCATTTGTGGGGGAAAAAGGGTGCATGTTCTTTAGAGTTTCTTGAGAGTACTGTTGCACTGCTGGAAAAAACAGAACATTTGGGTGTGGTTACAGTAGTCTAAGTCGATTGATATCTAATTTCCCACCCGCCAAAGCCCACATACATCCTATTTATCGTGATTTGTTTCTCAGAGCCCAGAAGTGCACCATCACTTTGAGCCCGCCGGCTTTTCTGCAGGGAAAGACCGCCAGCCCACGGAGCGCCCCTCTCCTGTGGGTGCCGGAGGGTCCAGAGGGGACCCAAATCGGAATATGTGCCAGAGAGGAGACGATGTCCCGTCCTACAAGTCTCTCCCCGGATCCGTAGGAGATCGCATCAGGACTACTATGTCCTTTAGGACTATATGCAGAGCCTCCATGTCGCAGAATCCTGGCTTTGGGAGGTCCGATCGGAAAGTTGCGCGTTGCGAGAAGTGCTCAGCGACCCTTGTTGCTCTGAAGAAACAAGCGCTTAGCCTGGCTGTTCACCATCACTTCTCCTGCAAGGTCAGTGACAATGATGCTCTGATGGGAAACGGGCTCATGTGGCACGCAGTGTGTCCGTCTGCTTTCGAATATAATCTGTAGTTACAATAATGATACGGTATTTGGACGCAGCAGACACATGACTGAACTGAAAGATGAAACCATGTGGATGCTTATCAGCAGGTGGTTGCTGTATATTTGATACATTAATTAAAAAATGCACATTGATATTTTTTTATGCAGCTCTTTGTGATGCAGTTTAGCGAGGAAAGTGTTCATAAACTTGATTTTTGTCTCAAATAACCGTTGTGAGTATGAATAATATCAATTAAAAAAATTGAATAATGATTCATATGCCTGAAAAACTGCAATCAATCCAGAGATGCATAGGCTGCCCTAATATAAAATCACACTTGATTAATCAATAAATACAGATACATGCATAGAGCTAAATAAATAAACTAAATATTTACTGGATTTTATTTATTTATTTTTTTCATTTTTTTATTTCAGTGAAAGTCTGTGAGATTCTGAATACTGGTGGGACAAAATGAGCAACATGAATATTTCAGCTTGGGCTGATAAACTCTACTAAGCATTTTCTAAAATCATTTTATGAATTTCTGGCATAAAGAAGCATAATCCGCAGCTTCTGCTCCAACACAAGCCCAAATTTAGTCAACCACGTTGACCCTGGTGACACATGTTGAGGTCTACAGTGCAGACGATTAACAAGTGTTTTCAGGCTCATGCGGGCCCTTCAGTGCTGCCTTTTAGAAGCGTGCACATCTATACATTCATCACCACCAAAATCCATCATCCGGACTCCGATTGGCAAAGTAAACCAGTGACATTCCTGCGCCGGTGGTTTTAAAGGGTCATGAATATTTTATGGCGACATCCCTGTGTCATCTCCACAGTCCTCTCCGTTGAGGGAAGGCTATTTATTTTTGTCCTCTTAAGTGGGATGGGGCGTGTCATGTTTTTAGAGACCACAGTGCGAGCGGGAGGAAGATGGGAGGCATCGTGCAGCCACAGACATGATCAGTAGAAATCTGATCAGCCAGTTCTGGCTCCTTGCAGGTTTATTGATCCAAGCGTGAGTTCTCGGTAGCATCACGGGTGTATAATGTCATCTTTTTAGACGGGCTGGATGAGATGTAGCTGCTGCTGTCTGCAGCACCTTATGTACTGCACCTGTTATCAGTTCTAAATGGACATTGCCTAACCTGAAATTCAGTTTTACTTAGTGTTGCCTCTTTGGTATGTCAGGACATAATTAATATTATTTATGGGAGAAGCGTATTTAGTAGCAGCTGTTTCAGCACGTTTAGACTTTAAGCGAACTTTTGTAAGAATTGAGAGCTCCTGTTGAACTCCTCTGAGGGAAAGTGGGTCATTGCAGTGTGTTGGATGGATAGAGTTTGAAAAGCAGCAGATAAGGAGTGAGATATAGTGTGTGTTGGATGCTGGTACGTGACACGAGAGTGTGTTTGTCAGGATGAAATGCGAGATGATGTTTTTTGGTTCCTTCTTGTTAGATCTGACAGCCGCGGATCCAGACCGGGAACTCAGGTGTCAAAATCCCTTTTTTTTTTAAAGTAGCATGAGTTTACTTTTTCTGACATCCTGATCTCAGATCTTTCTAAATTAAATCTGATTTTTTACATTCAATCCAGACAACAGCTGTCTATTACAGTAACACAATAACGACATGACATTCTGCAAAATGCTAATATTGGTTGAAAAAGACACACAGACATCGTTGTCTCGTTTCTCCTGTTTCGTTTCCAACAAAAAGCCCATTTCACAACTTTTCCAAGATGACACGTGATTCTCCAAGAATTTGCAGTGAACCGAAATTTATGGCATTCTCCGTCCATTTCCAAGATGCAGTAAATACAGTTTTTTCACTGCTCTATTAAGCATCATAAAGATGGTGTTAATCAATACTACTGCACAGACAGTGACTCTACTCTCACATGCTCAGTGATCATTCATACAGTTCTCAAGCCAGGTATCAAACAGAGCAGATTAAATTGTGTACCAACTGGACCATTATGCTGGATCTTATTTTGTCGGTCAGTTACATGGAAGTTTAACAATGTAAACAGCAAAGGTGTTTTCCTGTCTGTAATGTACATAACTTCTGCTGCCATGTTCTCAAATTGTACAGGACTTGAGTGACCTGTCAGCATTTCTTCATGACAACCTGCGGGTCCACAGTCGGTCCACTACGGATTTCAGGGAAAGGGATCAGGGGGAGTGTGGAGCCTGTGGCACGAACCTGATCCAGCTCAAGCAAGAGGCCATCCATGTGGCTCTGAGCCGGGGTCAGGCATTAGCCAAACCTTCTTTTGAAGCCAGCCTCAGCACTGGCTCACTGTTGGGACAAAGTGAAACAAAGCAAGGAGACAGGGCTTCAAGGGAGACTGCCACGGCTTTGCATCAAAGCAACACTCCTCAGAGCCCACGAAGCCCCAGGACACCTCAGAGGACCCCACAAACCCTCAGACGAAGGGGGCCCAAGCTCCCCAACCCTGATATGGGCCGTTGGGTAGAGGAGCAGCAGCAGCTGGTGGCTTCTAAATCTGCATCCAGTGCTAATGGTGCCACCACTCACCCTTACCATCAGGTACCCCTATAAGACCTTCTCTTAGCATTAAATCACACATAACACATCTCCTCTTAATGAGCTAGATGGATAATGCATGCCTTTACGGGTGCACATGTCAGCAAGCCAATGATTCATGGTGCCTAATCAGAAGCTATTTCGATCCCATGGCTGAGTGCGTTGTTTCAAAGTACTTTTGCTAATGGAATGGAATTGGGTCGTGATTTACCCTTGTCACAAGAGCCAGCCAGTCAAAAAGCACTTGTGATCAATAAATGGATGGTCATATTAAACACTGCGGCTGGTGAAATATGCATTACTGTGATAGAAGAAGGTTGAGCCTGTCCTTACCCAATGAAAAAAGGTTATAGATGAACCTGTACAAGATGAGTGAGAACTAACTTTTTATTACCCAGTTCTTGGCTGTGCGTTTAACTCATGATACTCACGACAATCACAAAGGAAAATCCAAGAATCCTTTAATGCAGTTAATTGCAGATTCTGGGGCCATACCTTGGCCTGGTTGACAGATTATATGTATAAGCATCACAATTTTCTGTTTGCTAAACCACTCCATGAGTATTATTTCAGTACACAGAATATATATAAAAGATGAACAAAATCAACATCATGTTACCTAATTGGTTTCTGGAGCCTCAGTGTTAATGCTTTAGATGCCACCATGTGTGTGTGTGTGTTTTTTTAAATACCCAGAAATTATCATATTTGTACAAGAAGTTGGCATGCTAAATCAGCTAACACTAGCAGGCTTCGTTAGCAGGCTGCATCCATAACCTGTGCAGGTGCAAGACGCAGATATTTAATTAGTGCAGATTAATACAATACTAGAATTTAAGTCACTAATGCCAAAGTGCAAACATCTTGGACAGTCTGTACCACACAGTAAGCTATAATATTTGTAATAAGCATGCTTTTTAATACTTGGAATTTGAACATTAAAACATGGGAGTGTATTAGGATTCCCTTTCTTTTGGCATCAGCTTCAAGTGACCACGAGAGGAAGTGCAGTTTTTGACAGTTCCTTTGTGGCTTACTTTTTTCAGCCCCTGAAGTTGCTGCTTGTTTTAATATAACATTTATATTTACTGTAGGAGATATTCCTAAATTTAGCATCTATTTTGTGCTGTATTGCATTGCCCAAGCCAAAGATGGACAATCAAATTACATTCAATAAACTTACAATCTAAACTTGATCATCATTTTAAAAGTTCTGCCTCTGGTACCGATAAAAAGCCAGACTCTTAATGCATACTTAGTGAATGGAAGACATTTGGGCAGCATGGAGTTGTAAACAGCCAAACATTGTGTTAGGTAGAAATTAAATTGTTATCTTGTTGATACTGCAAGCTTTCTTTTTTTTTTTAAAAAACCCATTCGTAACCCCTATAATTATCCCCATAATATCATAACTAACAAGGTCTACAGTGCAGAATAACAACAATATTTCCATTCATATTTGATCATCAGTTGATAACAATGCACTATCCGGGATGTATAGCTTTAACTTCAGTCTTTTGGTATATAATGCATGTAGGCATCTGTTTAAGATCTTTGTAAAAAAAAATTACCCCCCCCCAAAAAAAAGTCCCCATAAAAATTTGGAGTCAGCTGTAGATGGCATTTTCCTGAGATAGCCAGCTGATAAAAATCTGCTAGCTGCAGTTGTCAAAACTGACAGTCGCCAGGCAGAAAAGAGAAGTCTGCTTTTGTGTGAAATCAGAGAGTCATTGTTTCAAAAATCACAGGTTTTCTGTTGATCTGCTGCTGTTGTCACTATGTGCTGTGCGAGAACAGGAAACGAACACTAATGAGTGCTCAGCTGGACCAAAGGAGTCTACAGAGAGTCTTTCACAACTGTTATTTTAAATGCATGTATAATTAAATATGACAATAACAGCGCAAAGTCCTACTCAAATGAAATGTTCCTGTACTGTGCACGACTGTGGATGAAATTAGTCAGAAGGGTTCAGTTTGAGAGTGGATCAATAGGCGTTTTTACAGCTTAGGTGAAAGTGTGGGATGAAGAGTGAGGAGAGGAGACGAAGGGTGGAGGGAAAATGGAGGGAGAGGAGAAAAGGAAATTAAGCATGCAAGATCGGAGGCTAAAGGAGAGGAAGGGCAACAGGGAAGGAGGGAGGAAAACAAGACATCGTAAAAGACTGCATGAGAAATTAGAGGGAGGGAAAGTGAAGCTATAAAAAAAGGTTACGACAGCAGAAGTGAGTCAAAAAGGAGAAAGGAGGAGGATGCGGGGAAGTGTGCATTATCCATATTATCTCTGGCTTCCTCATTCCCAATGATGACCGCAGATTTCCTCTGGCACTAATTGGCACTTTATGTCTGGATGCTATGAAAATATATGTAAGTTGACTTTGTTATCTGGCCTCAAGAACAGGAGGA
>JAMQGT020005529.1:0-11122 GCA_024447675.2 Pterophyllum scalare
AACATTCACACACACTACTCAAGTCTTGTTCAATCAGTCCAGCTGACTGTGGCACAGCTGGGGTAAAATTCCTATATTCTTCTTGGCTCTTGAGAGCACACTCATCTATTTCACAGTCAATGACAGTTTGACCACAAAAATCCTCACTCGAGTTTAATCTTCCTCCACTTTACCCAATGCAACGTCCCACCTTCTCATTCCCAGCTGCCCAGGTATCACTCAACACATCCCGACTTTATCCCCCACCTTCAATTTGGCTTTAATGCCAGCCTGGAATGCCTGGTATGTCCACAGGCACGCCCAAACTCTCCATCCACACGTACAATCAACAATGCAAGCTCACGCCTGGACTTGCACTTATGGTTTTCCACAGCAAAGTGGCAGGCCTGGCACTGATTCATACAGACATAGCTGGATAGGGTTTAGCCAAACCTCTGTCGCGGCACAAGCTTCAGGGCCTTGTCTGCATGTCTGACACTGTGAACAGGTGGCGTCTGCAAACCAAGCTCCAATCTGAGATTTCACCTCCGCTTACCCCACCCCTGAACTCACCCAGAGACCTCTCCTTTGTGTCGTGGTGGCACCGAGGAATCATGTTGCGTGTTTGAAATATTCATGCAGCGCCAGTCTTGATGAAAAGCTACATTCTTTGTGCTCCCACCTTTTCTGTGGAGGAAGTGTTGAAGTGGGCTCGCCATGGGGCAGAAACATATCTAGCCTGTGGATGCTGGGAAAGTGTGTCAGGATCTGAGAGTCAAATATCCCAAAGCCAGAGAATTTGAGCGCACGCATGCCTTTACATCGACAGACACCCACGCAGGCACACACGCACACACAATGCAATAAAAGTTCTTTTTTTTCTTCATGTGCATGCATACACGTGTATTCATGCTTTGCTCGGTGGAAATGATGGATGATGTGCATGAAATTCTCCAGCATATTTCAGACCTCTAACTCTCCGACATCACCTCACAGTGGGAATAGGTGGAGGTCCTTTTACACTTTAGCTGTCTCTTTGAGAATTGTTAAAAAAAAAAAAAAAGAAAAAAAAGAAAAAAGGCCTAACATGTGGTGCACATAAAGTCTCTGCTAGGACGTTTACCGCCCAAATAATATGTGTAAACAAATAAGTCATACAAAGGGCTCAGGGCTTCTATTTTGAAAGACAACCAAGTGGCATCTACTTGCTCTCATCTGTTGATTGCTCAGTGAAAGGCCCTACCTTGTGAATCCGGGAAGCATTTATTTCTATTTCATTCTCATGCACAGACAAATGTTTTCCTGCGTTATACAGGACTGACTGGAGATGTTTTGTAAAGAAGAATGGTCCAAAATACCTTCAACCAGAATCCAGACTCCCATTGGAAGCTATAGGAAGCATTTCGAGGCTGTTATTTCTGTAAAAGGAGGATCTACTAAATATTGATGTAATTTTTCTGTTGGGGTGCCCACACTTATGCACCTGCCTAATTTTGTTTAAATAATTATTGCACACTTTCTGTAAATCCTATAAACTTCATTTCACTTCTCAAATATCACTGTGTTCGTCTGCTATATAACATATTTAACTGAAATTGCTGATCCGAACAACCAATGATTTATAAAGGAAAATCATGAAAATTATCAGGGGTGCCCAAACTTTTGCATACCACTGTATTTGGGAGAGTTCGTTCAGGAAGTAGAGGCTGAGTTTTGACGATTTTAAAGGTAAACTAAAGTTAAGGGTAGAGTCACAATTATCGACATTTTCCAAAGCGTACAAAGCATACGACAGGGGGGAGGGGAGTAACACCCAGCGTATGCTTTTCAAATAGTTAGAAAATGTCGGTTGGTCTATTTAATTTGAGCGCTGCCGCTTGACCGCCAATGGCCGAGGCATCCACACCACTGCACTATTGCGTGGTCTGCAGCGATATGGCCTCCAGTCTGGTGGATCAGTTCAAAGGCCTCATTGAATTCTCTAAAATAGGCCATCATTGATTCACAAAATGACTCTACTGACAATGTTAGTCAGGAACAAGCTGTGAGTGTGGCGCAGCAGGTGTGAAAAGCAGCCAAAGCCACCGGAGATAAATTTAACAAGAAGTGGAAGCATTGTTCCAAAAATGGAAACCGTATGCAGTAAACCACAGAAGACAATGATGGATTTTATTCAGAAGGTATGTACATTAATTCTACATGTTCCTGGCCTGTTTTCATCTATGCTTGCCCGTATATTTGTGCGTAATCTGGTGATCGGCGGCTGGCACTGTTGCCAACTTTTGTGTTGAGAAAACTCGCTGTCGGCTGTCTCAAAAATCACTATAATCGCATGAGGATGAATCAGGTCGGGTGGGGGTGCTGTCCCCCTGGGTGCCAAAGAGAGTTCCGGGCGATGGCATAGCGCACGAAGTCGACACACTACAAGCGCTGTTTGTACACAAAACATGGCGAAAGAGTTTTTCAGGTGTCTGGTGTTGTGTCAAAAAGTGATTTCATTTTTTATAAAAACATGTTTTATCATTGCTTATATTGGTAAAGAGACTGTGGTGCACAGGATTTATGAAGGGCTTATATATAAAATGAAGAAATTACTTGTTTTTACTTACATTAATAAAGAATATATTGTAGCATCTGTTAAGTAATTAAAGAAGATGGTGAGAGATTGCCAGCAAAAGCTGCCCTTTTATTAACAATTAAATGGTTCCTGTAGTCCACAACCACGCCAAAACAACAACAAAATGGGACTCCAGCTCTGACTCTGACTCTCCCTCCCCCTAGCATGCACACACACATTCAAGTACCAGCAAAACAGTGAGAAATCACAGGTTCTATGCAGATCCCGTTCTGCATAGAACGGGATCTAACTTTAACTGAATCACTACAATATGAAAGTCACTTTGCCAAGAAGTGATTGCAGCTTCTACCATGTGACAGGAATGTTCTTTATGACTCAGAATGAATTGATATCATTCATAAGAGATGATGTTTGAGATATGCTTGGCAGACTATAGGTCCGCAAGTCATTTACAACAATATAAATACCAGCAATAATTTTTTGGGCAAATACCGGAAATCACTTTTTGGCACAAGACCGGCTATTCAGATTGCTCCACTGCCACTGTGTACAGTGTAGCGGCACGTACATGTTGCGTACATGCAGTGCAGTACACATTCACATTAAAATTCAAATCAGTTTATTGCACCCTATAAATTCTAATATATAGGTAATCTGTTAATTACAGGGTGTACCCTGCCTCTCGCCCTTTGGCAGCTGGGATAGGCTCCAGCCCTCCCACAACCCTGAAAAGGATAAGCGGAAGAGAATGGATGGATGGATTTTTATTAGTGCAACAATATAATATTTTAATAGATAGGAAAGACTATATTTGATACCAAGATCTACAGAATTTTTCAACACCAGGAAGTGTTTTTACAGAACCCCGCAAGGGGCAACGAGAGAGATGTACACACACACACACACAGCTTGAGCTTTTATTTTATGAATATGTATGATTTAGATGAATAGGTATGTGTCCTTCATCATTGTGGTTGTTAATGAGCTGAGTGACTGAGGGGAGAAGGGGGACAGGGCAGCGCTGTGTGTGTTTGTGGTGATCGAGTGAAGCAGTGATGGCGTGAGAGTGAGACAGTCAGTCAGGTTCATTCCTTCATGCCTGTACAGTTTTGGCGTAGTTACGGCCAACAGTAACCACTGAATTATAAATTAAAGGCGGTTTTTGCTGGCAATCTCTCACGATCCCTTCAACGTCCTGGCGGACACTGCCGTACCAAGATTAACACAGAAGCGCACGGCCTAAAATTAAAAAGTTTTGGAGATCTCGCAAAAGTACATCTCTCTTTTTTTCCCTCCCATTTTTGGTATTGTAATGTAATAGGAAGTATTAAAAACCACCGAACCCCACAAGGGACCTGGGAGAACCAGGTCCCTTGTGGGGTTCGGTGGTTTTTAATACTTCCTATTACATTACAATACCAAAGAACCAGGTGAAATTAAATGTCATAAAAAGAAGATCAACATTTTCTTTGTACACTTTTGGGGGTGTGTGTCTGAAAAACAGTACGCTTCGTATGCTTTATAAAATGTTGAAAAATGTGAATCGTCCCTAAGTGAATGAATGCTTTCAAAAGGAGGAATGACAGCCAGGTAATATGTACTTTCTCAGTTGCCACAGCTTATCTTGAGCCCCCTGAGTGTTTGCTAATACTTGCATGCATTCTTGCAAACAGTGTCCTCACAGCACCTCAGCAGCTTTGGGAGGTGCTCGCTATGCTCTCTGTGCGCCATTGACTCTGAAAAGCGCCACTTCAGTGGAATAAGCCTAGCCTGTCATTAGTGAGCATGGCATAGGCATGCTGTTTAACCATTAGTGAGGAGTGGAGCTACAGCCCCACGCTCTTCCAAGAACAGCAATGCTGTGCCACGAGGACAAAGAGGAGGAGAAAGCCCTGCTGCAGGGATTTCTGTATTTGAGAGACGTTCACAGCTTTTACACTCATTTTGCTTTCAAATGGGAAGTCTGATGCTTACTTCACAAAAAAAATAAAAAATGAACAGACTATAATTCCTTTTTCACTATAGCCATTCCTCGCTCTCTCCATTTTCCCCATTATCAAACCACACGCTTCGCATTGATTGACGGCCTGTAGGACCCCGGTCTCCTAAAGCAGCCGTTCAACATGTTTCGCAGGGTTGTGGGCAACGTGGCGAATACAGACGAACGCACTTGTGACGCAGACTGGTCAGGGGAACTGTGGAATCGGTGTCTCTGAATTACAGAGTACAACTGAAGGCACGCTGCTGCAGCTAAACCACCTCATTAGGTCGTGGTGACTGCATTTAGCCAGCATTTCCCCCTCACACATCCAGAGAGGCCGCATCAGACATGGTGATTAACTGCAGGGTAGACACGTCCATCTCAAAGGTCTCAGGTCCCTACCTTGGGGCATTGATGGCAACAAAGTCTACTGCAACAACCAACTAAGAAACACTGAATTATTTGTAGTTTAAGTCAGTGTTTCTTCAAGTGTCTTAAACTGTTGCCTCCAATAATCAAATCTGCTATTTGTTAAGGGACAAAGGAATGTTGTTTTTGACCTATCTCAACAATTAGCCAGGAACTCCAGGAAAAAAACAAAACAGGAATGCAGCTCTGTAAACTTTTAAGAAGACATTTCTCTCAGAAAAAATAAGAAATAACTGAAAAACACAGTTCCCAAGGCAAATATCCATCAAGGTACAGTTTAAAATTTTCCTCATCTAAGACTAACTTGGCCAACAGGGCAGAATACCACAGCAGAAAAGCATGCAAGAATGAGATTAATTATTGCTACATCTACAGCAAAGCAGGACTAATTTGCAGCACACTTCATTTGGTTTTACTACCCCTTGTCTCATGGGGTGTTGTAACAGAGTTTAGCCTTGTCTGGGGAAGTTTTTTACCCTTTTACTGATGTCTGTAGTCAGTGGTTTGATTTTTAATGTGAAGCATTTGCCAAAGCTTTGCTGTTGCTTGGTGGAGGAAAAAGAAAAAGATGGGGGGGGGAGCTGAGAGTACATTTTTGTTTCTTGTGTTTGTTGTACTGTAAATGGTACTCCCTCAAAGAAATGTTAAATTTTATGGTGATTTCAAATACAAAATGCATTTATATTGTATCATGTGCTTCTGGATGGCGGAGTACTACCTCCAACAGACAACCCCTGCGTAGTGTGCGTGGGTGGTTTTGGAGAAAACATGTAGTTGTGCTGTCAAGGTCATGCTCAGCTCATGGATGTTGCGAAGAGAGGAGACAAAGGTGTTGAGAAAGATCTCCGCGCTGCAGGCTATGGGACATACCTCTGGAGTTGCAACTCAGCTTACACGGAGAGCTGTAGACACCCTGTCTGAGTGAACAGCTGGCCAGGATGTCTGGGAGAAAAGGAAGAGGGTGGTGGGAGACACCAAGATTGAGAAAAAGAGGAAGATAAACGACAGACATAAAAAAAAGAGAATTGGGAATGTGGAACAGGAAAGGGAGAGGAAGGAGAGGTAGACAGAGGTGACAAAAAGTAATAGACTGGGAATAATACATCCAGAAGCTCCAGAGAGGGGCCTCACTGTGGGAAAAGAATGGTGGAGGGCCATAAATCTGGCTGGGCCTGGTTGTCCCGGCTGCCTGGTTCCACACTGGGTTTGTTCAGGTGGCCCTTTCCATCAGCCTCCTCCTAGTCCCGCTGCTGCCTGCTCAGCGTGCAAAAAAGCCCTGTCGAAAGAGAAATGTGTCAGAGGGAAGGAAAAGAAGCACTTCACGGTTTTATAGCTTCCTTTTCTCTGCCAGCACGCTCACAGACTGAGTGACAAGAAGTATGACATGTGAGCAGGAGCTTGGACAACAAGGAGTGTGGTTGAATTTTACGCTGTGCAGTTTTTAAATCTTTATTGGAACTTTGGTGTGCATAATGTCCTCTAAGCATACATGTACAACAGATGCTGTGAAGCTACAACCAATATGAAGTTGAAATTCACATTCTTTAGTTTTCCACAAACCCCAAAAGACTGTAAACATTTTCAGAGGTAGCATTTACCTCTGAAGACCCTGTCAGCGGAAGCAGTTTAATAGTACACCACCTTTATGTGTGTAATCATAAGTGAGTGCCTTTTGGAGTCTGAAATCGGAACTGATTTTTATATATCTGTGATCCACTGTGCTCCAAGAATATGATCTTTTTTTATTATTATTATAATACATGGTTGTACCTCTACCAGCCAGCATAGTGGATTCAAATTGGCAACCTCCATCCAGAAGCTGGAAACTCACAAAGGCAATGGTTCTGTTCAGTTCAAGTAGGGATTTTTTCGGCACACACCACTGGAGCCAGAAAATGGCCTCTCCGTGGCTGAGGTCCAGAGACGCTGGCCTAGTAGGCAGACTGACAGTGGGAAATGATACAGAGAACAAGAGGCGAGAGGGAAATGGAAAACTGAGAAAACAGACATTCTACATCTCACACACAACAGTATTACAAATGGTCTTTCAGTGGCATGCACTCATACACGTAAATTGATAACACAAAAGCACCATTTTTGTATATTCACCTAGATATATATACAGGAGAAATGAAGATGCAAAAAGGCCTCCCTCCGAAAAGTCATGAAACATATAAAAAAAAACATGGATCATAATGCAAGTAGAGCGCCGCATACTTTTCCACTTTATCTCACGTGCTGGCAAGAACGCAAGCGAGTGGGCTACACAGACAGGCCCCATTTTTCTCTTTTCCTGCTGCTGAAGTGTGTGACTGGGGATTTATTTTTGCAGCTCTCTGGAGGGAGGTCATTGTTTTGCTGAATTTGAAACATTTGAAGTATCTGAGGCCCCCCATCCCTGTTCCACATTAGAGAAATGGCCCATTCATTTGGGCCTGTAAGAGTGAATAATGGTTCTCAGATCATGTCTGCTTACCGCTCGTCAAACTGGGTCACACAAACACTCTGGCCCTTGATCTCATTATGTAATTTACCTCTTTGTAAAGGTAAGCTCTTCACCGACAAAAAGAGAGTATGATTCACACACAGACTGGCCAAATGAAATTAGTTAACTGGCCTCACATGAGATACAGAACGTAGTTTCATGTGGGAGAAGTGTCTTGTGTCAGATGGAACTTCTTAGAAGTTGATATGACCTCGGCCTTATCTGGGACTTATTTGCTACTGCAGATAAAAAAAAAAAAATGCTGTAATTGCTTTTGAAAGATCTGAAGCTCCAAATAAACTTTTAGTTCAAAGTGAAATTTTGCCCCAGACACTTTTAATTAGACAGCAATTTCAGGAAATCTTGATGTTCTGAAAGTAGGGCATTGACAGTGACAATTTGACATGCAGCGTCACTGCTATGTTCATTTAAAAGCATTAAAGTTCTCCTTTTTTCTGCAAACATCTTAATATCAGTTCTGCTGCTGCTCAGCTCATATTACAGTCAGTGCAGTAAAACCTGATGTTTTGAGTTGAAAGGAGCACCAATTTGAAACAGACACATCCATTTGGAATCCGCTCCACTTACAGTAATTGAATTTGACTCTAGAATATTTCTCCAGCATTGAATGGGTAGCTGCAGCATCATTCGCTTGAAAATCAAAGGACAGGAAATCTTCATGTGTTTGCTTCCTCGCTAGACCAACATTATCTGTTTCAAAGTCCCATGGAAAACCACAAGGGTGCAAACATACATTTACAGAAACACATTTGTCTTAAAAAAGAGCAATAAACATTGAGGCCAGCTGCCCTCAAGTGAGGTGTACCAGTTTAGAAAGGGCTAGTTCAGAACTAGGCCAGATATTCTCAGCCTCACATGTCTCCACTTGTCTGTTTTTTGTTTGTGTGCTTTTATGACCTCTAAAAGACATAGATGGGTCAGTCCTTATACCCACTGCTTTTATTTTGAAAAGGAGGACACTATTTTTTAAGCCTGTTAAAAGTGGTCCTCTATGGACAGCAGTATCTGTTAGTTTGCTCAGTTATACTGGCATTTACTGGATTAATAGGGACAAAACTTTATCCTGGCATTTATCTTCCTTTTCCATTAATCCTAATAGTGAGTAATACTAACTTTTCAATTTCATGCTACCATAGTTCATAATTGTGTTTCCCAAGAAAATGTCAAATGCTGGCAATTTGATTGTATTTATGCTATAAGTATTATATTGTTGTCTATTACCCACAACAGAAACATCACCTTGGTAACATGCAATTTTAATAAATGATTTTTTAAAAAAGTTTTTGAATCATAGTTGAAGCTCATGTAAAATTAAGCAAATGCAGATTTAATGGTGAGAAAGAGGTCAATTCTAGATACAATCTTCTGTTGTTTTTATAAGACATACCACTAAATAATGCATAGCTGCGTGTACAATAACCTATTGCACTAAAAGAACCCGTTGTTTACCCCAAAGAGCTGGCGACAGAGTCCATTACATTAAGTTAACAGAGGTTTTACTTCACTTGAAGTGGGGTAATTAACAGCACACTAAGTGCACTGGCCTTTTTTTTTTCTTTTTTTTTTATTGAACCTTGGTTAACTTGAAACCCCTTTTACAGGAGTCAGTGGTTCATCCCCTAGCTTTTTGGGGGGTTGGCCAGACAACACAAGGCTACTAACAATGATGAATGGATGTTTTGCACGCAAAGAGCCTCTTGCAGAACATTTCCAGTGAAGAACATAGACTTTTTCACCACATCTCTGTGTTTGCCACCTTGTGTGTGTCTCGCAGCAGTTAAGTCAAATGCTAATGGTAGGAGCTGACTGGTGAACATGATGAAGTGGAAAGGCCTGTGCAAGTGTGTGACCTTTTCTGCTTCTCTGAAGCTGTGAACCTCCAACCAGACTGAGTCAACACATGAGATGTACGAGTCACCCATTTACCTACAGCACTCTATGACTGTTGCCTGTGCCAGTGTGTTTCTTTTTTGCAGTGTAGCATTATGTTTGGATTTATTTTTTGTTTCAGCAGCTTTTTCACACATAGGGCTACAGACGGTCTTTTCTGTAAAGAGAAAAGTCAGGTATACGTGCATCTAAACTTCCCGGTGCTTCCTGGCCTCATTAGTTTTCGCAGTCAGGGTGCTTATATGCAGGGACAGACCATTTCATCGCTGGGACTGTATGATCGAAGGGTCTGGCCATCATAGTATGGTGGTGAAAGATGTAGTCTGAGACTGTGCAGGCGATGCGGTGTACAGTAGATTGAGTAGTGCAGTGCAAGCTGTGCAAAGTCATTTTAATGATTTACCTGTCAGTGGAGCCAAGCACAGGTGTCAAAGTTAAGGAGGAAGCTGCAGGGGAAGTGGACGGCCAGCTGTGAGGGAATTAGATGAGGCTGGCCAGAGACAGCTACCATGTAAACATGACTCCATTGCTAACATCAAGTCTGTGATCAAAGGGAGTATGGATAGCTCCTACGCATGAGACACAGTGCCAAACAGCTTCACATCAAAGATCAAATGACCTCATGTGGGTATGTGTTTGGTAGCCAAATTAAGGAGGAGAGAATAAATTAAGGCATCAAGGACAAACATTTTCCAATCTAAAGTTGGAAAATGAAAGAGCAACCATAAACTTTCTGTGGGTGTCAGTTGTGTATGACTCTTACTTGATGAGCAGATTCATAGAAATTAGAATATATCATGTTTGGTTTTTTTTATGTTATTGTGGTTTCTCAGATGCAGTACCTTTTTAAATTATGACAATCATTATGAAATTTGGAAAACTGCTTGAAAATTTTGCTCCCTGTGGCAGGTAAGTGTGTGCGTTGTCACTGGAAAACAGAGTCCCAAACATAGGATGTACTCACACAAGTATTGTGATCTAGTATGTTTGACCCCCCAACAGACCTGTTCATTTGACTAGTGTGACCAGTGTGAATTCGGGTTCTTGTGGCGTTTTCACTTTCAGCACACCAGCACAGAACTCCAACATTTCCTCAACAGCTGCCCCCACTAAAATCATTGTGTTAAGTAATGAAAAATCTGAGAGGACAGTGTGTCATTGCTTCTAAAAACAGCCCCAATTAAGTCACAAACTGCCTAAAATCTTGCGCCCTGCAATAGCACTTTTCAAAGTGTGTGTGTGTGTGTGTGTGTATATGTGTGTGTGTGTGTGAGACAGAGAGAGAATCAGTGAATTTGAGACGCCGAGACAAACAGGTGAGACAAACCCGAAGTGTACTCGGGCCCAAGATAAAACTGTGCTCACCACTTACTATAAAGAAACACAACTGCATTCCTCAGTGCAACAACCAAAGAACAATATCAGATTTTCTTTAAGCGAGAACTGCATGACTGCAGCAGTGCATCTGTCACCTTGGTTTGTAGCTATTCTGCAGCCAAAAGGACTGTGCAAAAGTCTAGAGTCACCTTTCATTCCTTTAAATTTTACAAGGAAAATGGGAAATGGGTGAAGTGATTTATTGAAATGTGGAAAGTTACAGTACATGGAAATACTGTATATATGGCAAAAGTAGAAGTTCGTGCAATTCTGACAAGCTTGAAAGTCAATATTTGCCTCAGATGCTTTCTAGAATGGTATTGCATAGTGGATCAAAATCTGATGGTGCAGCAATACGTAACTGAACCAAGTACAAAACCAT
>JAMQGT020005531.1:0-10740 GCA_024447675.2 Pterophyllum scalare
GCCACTACGTATTGCTGCCCAATTAACTCTACTGTTACACTCCTACAGACAGATTTGATGGTCAGTAGGTAGTCTTTAAGTACTTTAGAATTTCATTTTTTAGGATACTTCATGCTTATACTCCTTGCCTTTTGACAGCTATAATTATATGACTGCTTTATACAATCTGGCTTACATTTTAACCGAACTTCCCGAGATTAAATTAAATGAGCCCTGCAATTACGCATCAAAAATAACACCTAAGTAATGCGTATAAAGTCTGTCACTGGGCTATTGTACCGAATGCGTTTTTTTTTTTTTGCAAAGTAAACTGACTTCTGCTCTCTTACATAAAGATGAGAATACCTCTTGGTTTTTACTTGCAGGATAATGAACAGTGGCGCTTTGCTACTTTTGGTCGAGTAACGATTTAAAAGCGTCCTCCACCACAAGCACTTTATTCTAGGTGACGTCTCCCCACACTGGGATTAGTTGTGTTCTCTTTGCGCACTCCCTGAATTCCATTCCGCCTTTTACTTTTCGGCAGCGCACTCTCCGCACAGGACTTCCCATTGACTTTGCAAGACTGCATTCAGCCCACCGCAAGTCCCAAGTTTCGGAGTGCACGGGAGAAGAAGCCCCGTAGTGTCGACCTTTTTTCTTTTAGCCCACCCTTTAAAAAAAGACAAAAAAAAAAGAAAGAAAAGAAAAGAAAAGAAAGAAAAAGCAGGAGAAGGGATCCGTTTTACCTGTTGATGAACTCCCACCGGGTGTGGGACGCAGAGGAGCAGTCGGGTTTCAACTCAAGAGAGAAAAAGTCTGAAAAAGGTGCACCGTTCCTGCGGCCAGGAGGCGTGAAGTACCTCGTTTTCCTCCCTTTCCTCCAGCATTCACAGCCTGTGCTGGGTTGGTGGAAAATGGGCACTCTGACTACTTCGATCTGTGGACTTATCCTTTCTTTCATATTCACATCGCAGCTTTTTACTGTAAGTGAGCTCAGACTTTCTCTTTACGCTTTCATTTCACTTTTAAACTCCCCGCTGGTTGGTTTTATGCATCAGTCGCCCATATAATTTAAATATATGGAGCGCTGCTCACATGCAGGTATAACTGAATCCAGTCAGCATGAAGTGTAAAGATGCTTTTAGAAGTAATATGACAAACTAGAGGCTCCTGTTGATGGAAGCTGGGCTAAGTTTGTCCGTAGAAACAAGCTATTCATAGTCTCCCTGGAGTTCTCAACTCCTAAACCTTTCCAAACTTTGTGAGGCTCCATTTTCCATGGCCTAGGCTGTTTTAATTAAGTGTTTGCTACAGTGTTTGACAGTGATTTAAAAAAAATATATTAATAATAACAGAATTCTGTGGTAGCTGGTAGTTTGTGTCTTAGATTTGATCTGACTGCTTTATTCTCTATAAGCACTGGAGAGCCTGAAATCCTTGAGAATAAAATATGCAGTTCACCAGAGGGTGGAGGTCTTTACATTTTCAACAGTGTTATTAATAAGAAAAAAAATTACATTCACTTCAACATTACCATTGTCATCCATCCTAGAGCTAACACAGGTGGAAGAATGTACATTACTGGTTTCACTCAGGGCTGCATGTAGCAGTTGTCTTGACTAGAAAGTCATCTTTTGAATATTTGTTCATTTATTTACTCCATACAGTTTTTAAGATCTAAAACTATGTTTTGATATTGTTTCTGTGCATCTGACAGCCCAAAACCAAAATGTGTTTGATTTACAACAAATGCAAGAAGCAAATCTGAGGTCAAAAACATTTTTTGCTTGTCAAGTGACTTTACATCCCGTGCCCTTTTGAGTATGTGTTCTTGAGTAGTTACTGGTATTGCAACCACAGAGATTTGTTGCCTTCTCGCTTCTATGTCTGTGCTGTGAATCATATAGAGGATGACCATTGCCTTGCTGCTGAGAATAGACTGCCCCCCTCCCTTTGCAGATCCCGTCTGGTGTCTCACCTTTATGCCCTCCAATAAACAGAGCTGTCATGATTGAAATATCTGTGACACCTCTGTGTTGATTTGATCTGAAGCAAAACCTTTTTGAATGATGGGACATAGTTGCAGAGGCCAGCAGATATAAATCTTCCACATGCTGGACCTGGAGTATATGGAGCAGTGGTACGTCTGATGTTCGAAAGGCTGTAGTGTTGAGATTTTCATGACTTTAAGGTATATTTTACATCCAGCTGTGATGCACTATGGAGCACTGGGCTTTTCCTTTGAGTGACAGAACATGTATCAACTGTGTGTTTAATGTCAGTATAAGTTATGTATGTTCAATATCATTGATCTATTGAAGTCAGCCCCAGAGGGCTACTATCATCTGTTGTGTGCCGTCACTGAAAGGTAACATGAGATGGCCTCTACTCTTTTACAATAGCCAGGACGGACTCTTAGGCCAGCAACACCAACATAATTGAATTATCCGTAACCACAAACAGCATCTGTTTCTCGTATTGTGCCTTTGAACTCCAGCAGGCTGACTGTCTCTTGATTCAATTAGGCACACACGTGCACTGGTGTTACTACAAGATCCTCCTTCCTCCGTGCTGGAATGTCAGCGTCATGCGCAACGACTCACAACAGTCGAAGTTAATGAAACCTCTCAATGGGTGAGCACTCTCCATTTAAAAAAAAAATAAAAAAAATCCTGCTATGAACCAGAGGCGGTACATCCATGCAGACATGTCCGAGCCAAGCATTGATACAGCTTTATATTTAATAAAAAAAAAAGAATGATGCCTGGTCTTTTTCCTTATGTCTTTCTTAATCATTTTCATGCCGGGGGGGGGTCACTTGATTTTCCGGTGTATGACATCAGACGAACCATGAACATTACCACTGACAATTTTGGTACTGAAGTTTCTCCCAGTATAGACTGTCACAAGTGTCCCTTGACTTGATTTGAGGGGGCTGGGGAAGGGCGGCCTGGATTCCTATGACCGCATAGATTGAAGAGTGTGTGTGTCATTGGTCTGAATTGTTGTCTTTCTCTGCTGCATGTAACTCGACCCCTTCGTCCCCCTACTAAATATTATGCAGTGACAGTTTGATTTAATCTGCGCCACGCAGACTTGGTGACGTGGTTAGTCTCTCTGTGTGGCACCGTGTCGTTTCAGATCCAGCTACCTGGTGTTTAATTCCCATTCAGAATCAATGAGGACTCCGCAGTTCCAAAGCACAGCAGTGCAAACACCAGCTCCACTCCATAGTTTGAACAGTAGGGAAGGTCTGCCCCCCCAAGGCGCATTCACATAATTGCTTGAAGACTAGGTTCAGTAAACACCGCATTGTTGAATTACAGCCCCAGGAGAGAGGCCAGCTTGGTTGATGGGACAATACTGCACTAAAGCGGGCCGCCCCATCCTCAGGCACATTGGCACATATGGAGAACAGGTCGGCAGGCTGGCATTTGTTGACTCTGCAGTGAAGTGTGACTTGGGACGGTATAGAGGTCAAAGAGCTGAGGACTCTGAACCGGGCTTTGTTTCACAGTTCAGCAGAATCCCTCATTATTTATTCACAGTGAAGCTCAGCCAGCGCTACACTGTCCTGAACTTTTGAATTGTTTCATAGACGATGATTTTGCTGTCAGGACCCTTTGGCTTTGTAACAGCGTGCTTGATGAGCTCAGACTTGCAGAATCAGTGATTTCCTTAAAATCCCTTCCTAGCACTCATTTCTATAGACTTGCTTTTATGTAATGAAATTACATCTGACTATGTCTTGTCTATGCTGCCTAAGTTTTTCATTGATTGATTTACCTTTTTCTTACAATTTTACATTTTTCTCATATGTCATAAATGTAAGTTTTTATTATTGTATCAGTCCCAGAATTGAATCAATTTGTGCATTTTATTAAAATGCCAGTATTAAGTATAATATGTGCTCTGAAATACAAACTTACGCTGCAAAGGTGCTTCAGACCCTTAAAGACTGATAAAATATGTTTTACCCCACCCTATTTGGACACACCTTCACACAGACAAACTAATGTCTTTGCACAATGCTGTGCGCTTCTTTGCTGTAGAGCTGTGCTCTCATGCCCAACGTCGCTTCAAGTCGGACACAAGAGCCGACTCCAAACACAGCTGCACCTCAGCTGGTACAGCGGCAACGTTGTGCATGTGCTGACATGAGCCTTGTACTCTGACTACTGCCTGTTGTAACTAGAGTCCCACTCTTTTCCACTCACACTTCTTCTACATTTCCTTCTCTGTCAAGTCGTGGATGGGTTTTGGATCAAATTGCATATATACATTGTCGTCGGATTGATGTGAAGCTTCTATCTGGGGAAAAGTGCAATTTTGCATTTAAATCTGAAAAAAATCTAGCTTGTAATGTATCTCTCTAGAAGGTAGCCTATCATTTGGTTCTCATTTATTCTTCACTCAACACAGCTCTGAAAGGAGGAATAAAAAAGTTAGATTTTTTTTTGTTTATTTTTATAATGCACAGTGATAATAGCCATTCTTGCCCTAAACAGCTAACTTCCCAGTTTAGACAAGTTATTACTTTCTAAAGTATATTTGAGCAGCCAAGATTCCTAACACTGTTGCTATACAATGAAGTACTTCACTGACAAGAATCGTTAAAATGACATGTTCGGTCATACATATCACTCTTCATTTCTGAGTTGTGGAGCCACAGGTGTAATACAACCAGCAGAGTTCACGGTGAGGTCAGCACTCTGACCACAAGCAATAAGGATTAGTAATGGGCAGACTGTAATTGAGGGTAGCAAATTACATGTCTGATTTTTTTTCCTCCTTTTGTGCCACGTTCATTCATAGCTTGTAAAAGGTACATTGGAATATTACTGATATTGTTGTTTCAGGTTTTAAAAGAGGGTACAGAAAAGTTCAGTTGGGGGGAAATGGGTAATACCAGAAGTTATTTTTTTCCCCCGATTTTTGGAATTTATTCAGTTTTGTTGCACAAGCATGTTCTTAAATTGATGCACTTTACTGCCAATGATTACTCCTGTGGAAATACTGAGCTTTAAATCTAACAAGTAGAAGAAAAGGTTTGAAATAGACTGCCCCCAACTGTGACTGATTTCCCCATCTCAAACAGTCGTCTTCAATCTTTTCACTGACTTTTCTCTGGGCTGCACCCAAGCATGCGCTTATTACAGATTCATTGAAATGCTAAGTTTACTGTATTGCACTCTCCCTTTGAAGGTGCTCCATAGTAGTCTGTGCCCTATTGAATCTGCCATTGTCTTTTTAGAGGCACCGATGGGAAGTCACTTCCACTTTTTGCCTACAGAAGCAGCTGCATTGGCTTGTTTGTTCCCTCCCAACATGTAGAGCTACTCTGATGGGGGTCCCTGCCCTTTTTATCAAATGCAGTTTTGTGTGTTGGGAGCAGGACAGATTTCTTTGGTACCTAACAAAGGTAAAGGATTGTGATCAACCCCTTTCCTCCTTTTTCTTTAAAAACCAGTTGGTCCCTGACACCCAGTTAAGTGCTTATAAAAAACCTTGTGGTGTCCTATCAGCGCTGATTATTTCTTATTGTCGGAGAACTAACTTTGTCTCCACTTCCTCTTACTGTGCAGCAAGTCTCTATGTTTGAAACAAAAAGGCTCCCTTATTTGCAAGGCTTCATTGTAAGAAGATGCAAATTCACCTAAGCTGCTGTTAAACCCTTAATGTTCACAGAGGGAGGTCGGCAAGTGGAATTTGTCTGGCTTTGGGGTTTGAATGACTCAGTGAAAGGTAAATAATGGGCAAACATTGGCTTCCCGTTTCTGCCTAGTTTCATTTAATTCAAAAGTGTGTTTGTAGACACTAATGCAACCCTGCTGTCCTCTAGCAGGCTAATTAGAATACAAGTGGTGGAAATGAGCTTCCTCCAAAGGGTGGCTGGATTCTGGCTTAGACTGGCCAGATAGCCAGTTGAGATGCTTCAAGCATTGGAGTAGGATGTCTTCTGGGTGCCTCCTAGGTGAGAGGCTCGGACACGGTGGAGGGATTACATTTCTTGGGTGGTTTGGGAACCCCTCACTGTTCCCCTGGAAGGGCTGGAGGAGGTGACCATGGAGAGGAAGGTCTGGGCTTCTCCACTGAGATTGCTGCCCCCATGACTCAGACCTAGATAAGCAGCAGAGGATGGATGGATGGAAACAAAGCAGTCATTTTTAGAAGGAAATAGTAATAAAACATATTACACATGCAAAGCAAGAACAATGCTGTTCCCATATTATCTTCGTTTTAGGATCAACAACTGATAAAGATAAACTTGTGGCTCATACTTAAAGCTTTAGCCTCAGTCTTTCAGCATAATATCATGTATCAAAATTTCAATGTAAGACATTCGTAGTAGTTGGTTTTGTATGAAAAATTAAAAGTCAGCTGGAAACAGTGTTTTTAAAATCAATCATACAGAGATTAGGGATTAAATAAACAGGGGTTATTTCAGTCACAGACTTGCCACTAATGTCACGGCTGGCCGCTGTGCAGGCAGGAAGGAGGACCCCAAAACGCAGAACTCCAGGACAGGTGTAAGACACACACACTTTATTTACACAAATACACAGAAACACAGGAGCTCTCCCCAGCATTCACATAATGGGGGAGAGACGTAAAACTAACTGGGCTATACCCGAGCGGACGAACATGCAAGACAGCAGCAAACAGCCAATGACGAGACAACAGGCATGGAAAACACAGGACCTAAATACACAGGAGGGCCAATGAGGAAGATGGAAACAGGTGGTAACACAGGTGACGCTAATAACACTGAGACAAGGGGAAGCAAAACTAGACATAATGCACAAGGACCGGATGCCTATCAAAATAAAACAGGAAGCCAGAAGGGGGAAACAAAGACGCAGACTTGACACTGGGAAAACATGAGGAACTAGAAAGCAAAACAAAACCAAACCCCTGCAATCAAAACCCAAAACAGAACAGACAAAATTAAGCAAACCAAAAGCACGTGGTCCAGTGGACCCCAGACCATGACAACTAAAGCATATGCCTGCAAAAGCAAACTGATATGGATGTCTCATGTTAAAAAATTGATACCTTTTGCACACAGTGGTCTCCCTAAAGCCACTGCTAAAATCAGAGTCTAACAGATAATGGATTTTGGGGCCTAATATCAGTTTTTGAAGAATTAAAATAAAAATCAGCATTTGTTTTTTTTTTTCTTTTTGAAAAGTGAAATGATGAAGTCATTGTTTATTAACTGTAGAGCCATATGTTTCAGAAACTTGACCACGCTTGACTCAGCACCTCCAATTGCTCGGCAGTGATCCTCTGCTGCATGTGCTGCAGACAGTGCTGAGAAAATTCTAAGTGCTGGAGAATCTATGCAACAACAGTGCGTCTGAATGATCTTTTTCTGCATTGTTTTCGGTATCTGTCTGGCCAGCTAAGATATTTCCCACATTACTTCTGGTTTTACAGAATAATTGAGTTCTGGTGTGCTGGGCCTCAGCTGTGCCCTACAGTAAATCTGCAGAGGCCCTTGGAAGAGACACGAGGAGACCAGTTTGGTGTGTGTTATCATGTCAGCTGTTGTCCCACAAGACATAATAACTCTTTTGCCTACTATACACACATGCACAAACAAGGAGAAACTCTTGTTCTCAGGGGAATTTTCTCAATCTTTTTTTTTCACCCCATTGGTCCCTTCCTCTTTCTGCTCACTCACTTGTAGCATTTATTGTTCAAACCTGTAAATCCTCCCACCTTGCAGTGGTGAATGAATATTTACAGTATATCAGATTTGCTGTACAGAAGTCATTTCTACCCTCCTATTGCACACCTTTTACTGCAGGAACAAAGAAGACAATTTGGACTGGAGATTTGCTCCATAATGAGATATCTTCAGAGCTTTCTGAAAACAAATGGGCCTGTAGTTAAGTGGTTTCTAATGCTCCATTGTTTTAGTGCAAAAGCTTGTGATGGTCTAAAAGTTTTGTCCTTTGCTGAGTCACCATCCTGTTGGGGAAATAAAACCTGGACTATCTACAGAACAAGTGGACTCCACTTCCTTTGAAGCGAAGTTTACTCAGGCTTTCCTGTGCACAGTCAGATGTGCCCTTTCTCTCTCTCTGTCTCTCACTCTGTACTCAATGGTAAAAAAAGATGCTGGCTATCTATACCGAAATGGCATGTGTAATGTGTTATCAACGAAAGCATGCCACATCATTTGATGGAAGTGAAAATGATCAATCTGCAGAGGGCTGAATTTCAAGACACCCCAAAAATCAATTATATGTTAGGCTAGTCCATTTTGTCAAAGTTTCATTGCAGCAACTCAAAATGGTCCTCAGTAGTTTGTATGTCCCTCACGTGCTTGTATGCATGCCTGATGATGTAGGAGGAATTCTCCTAATGAGACAGCAGATGGTGTCCTGGTGGTTCTCCTCATTGATCTGGACTCTGAGGGGCAACCTGGTGGCATTGGATTGAACAAAACATAATGTCCCAGAGGTGTTCTACTGGATTTTAGGTACAGGCGAGTGTGGGGACCAGTCGATTGTATCAATTCCTTCATCCTTTAGGAGTTGCCTGCATACTCTCGCTACATGAGGCCGGGTATTGTCATACACCAGGAGGAACCCAGGACCCACTGTACCAGGGTAGGGTCTTAGAATGGGTCCAAGGATTTCATCCCGATACCTAATGGCAGTCAGGGTGCCAATACCTAGCCTGTAGAGGTCTGTGTGTCCCTTCACAGAAACGCTTCCCTAGACCATCACTGACCCACTACCAAACCATTCATGCTGAAGAATGTTATATGCAGCGTAACATTCTCCATGCCTTCTCCAGACTCTTTCATGTCTGTCACATGTGCTCAGGATGAACCTGCTCTCAGCTGAGAAAAGCACAGGGCAGCAGCGATGGACCTGCCAATTCTGGTATTCTATGACAAATGCCAATCAGGCTTCACGGTGCCGGGTATGGGCCCACTAGAGGATGTCGGGCCCTCTGTCATCCTCATGAAATCTGTTTCTGATTGTTTGGTCAGAGACATTCACACCAGTGGTCTGCTGGAGGTCATTTTGTAGGGCTCTGGCAGTGCTCATCCTGTTCCTCCTTGCACAAAAGAACAGATGCTTGTATGTAACTGCCTGTCTCTTGGAATTTCCTCCATCCTCTTGTGACTGTGCTGGGAGATACAGCAAACCTTCTGGCAGTGGCATGTCTTCATGTGTCATCCTGGGGAAGTTGGACTAACTGCGGCGGGCCATTTGAAGTACGTTCTGTCGCTGACAATGGGTTCAGTGTTAAAAGGTTAACATCAAAACACCAAAGCAGCTGATGCTGATTAACAGCCACCTCTGCTACTTAACTGACTGGATCAGTATTCTAGGAGTTTAATTGACTTGATGCTACATTCCATTAACCATACACAGCAGTTGTTGCTTCAGACTTCAGTCATCCAATCCAGTGAGTGACACCAAACAAGAGTCAACAGCAGAATAAGCTGTTTGGCACTGGCAAAGAAGATTTGGCAAGCTTTTCATGGGTGCAACCCACATGCTCAACTCAGCTGCTCAACCCACAAATGCATTTTCCTTACAAATGTGGCTCAATTTAAGGGGAAATAAACAGACTTTCCAATGGTATAAGATTTATTGCCAAGAAGCATTGTTACAATGGAGAAATAACAAGTTTATAGATGAAGAAGAAGAAGTTTATATGTGTGTGTTGAAAGAAATAAACTATTCCACTTGCTATTGTTCTTTCAACCCTCACCCCTTTTTTCTTATCACTGTAAACCCATTTTATTTATATTTTAAAATCCTCACACTCTGTAGTCATTGACATTCTTCTGGATTCCCACATCTCAAGCATCTCTGCTTCTTGAACCTTTTTATCGTGCATTGAAGACATAGAGGCACATTTCACACGTTTTTATTTCTTGCACAATGCAATCTACTTCACTTGGAGACTCTCTCAGCTGGTCACAGATTGTAATTGCAAAGCTGTACTGTAGGTCTTATTAGTTTTATTAACTTGGCAAATAACAGGCGTGAACGAAGGATTAATGAATTCCCCTGGACCTAATTATAACCAGTACAAGCCCTTGTTGCTTTTATTTCTTCTCTCTCAGCTAGTATATGACTTTTGAATTTCCATCACAGCATGTTTTAACTGAGTAGCACTGCTTGGTTGAGAATATTTTCCTTCCAGGTTTGCAGCTTTTGAAGATGCGCGTTCCCCACTGAAAGCCAAACTCTGCTGTAATGGAAAAAAATTCTGTGCTGTACACACACATATATATACACACACACACACACATGCACACTATTTTTAATGAAAAGTAAATTTCACTTTTGAGCCTTAGCAACCACACGCATCTTTTATTCCGTCTATGCAGTGAGTGCGAAGTCTGCAGAAACACTGTACTACAGCTCACCCAACAATACGCGTATCCTTCAGGCAAACTTCAAGCACACTTGTAAAAAAGTATAACAGGAACTCCTACTTGTCTATTGTGACTGCAGCTGTCTGAGTTCATGTCCCAAACTAAATATAAGCCCCACGAGTACATACACTCAGGAAGAAACTAAATGGCAGGTAGAATAACTTGTATTTGTGAAGTGGATGGGTACTGTACCTGGTAGGCACAAGCATTTTAAACATATTGTATAAATATCACTGCTGTTCTTTAAAGATTGCACCCCCCCACCCCTAAACTGCTCTCCACTGGCTGTGCATAGTTGTGACAAACTTGTGATAAGCAATACTAACTGAACTAGTAAATGACCA
>JAMQGT020005533.1:0-14981 GCA_024447675.2 Pterophyllum scalare
TCACCTCACATAGATGAATGAAGCCTATTTTTAGACATTATGGGTAGAAATCTTTTTTATACTGTTATACCTGTGACCTCCTCAAGAATAAAAAAAGCATGCTTCTTTTTATCTTTAAATGTGACTCTGTGTTACTGTATGCTAAGATGTAAGATTTCTTGCCTAATACTACTGAAAAAGAAGCAGCCATATTAAATTTCTATGAGAAGTGGTTTTCACTGCTAATGACCAAAATTGAATTTGAATGGCTACATGCTCAGCCAAGTCAACAGCTGTCAAACATCTAGTATGCATCTGAGGACAGATAAAACTATAAACTCTCTCATGCACAAACAGACACACACATGGCAGTAAAATGATTTAGTCCAATAGCTCCTCTAGTACAGGTCAAAGTCATCATGTTGCCACATTAATATGCATGTCATTCTCCACAGCTGGCTGCAAAATGCACACACACGTGCACGCACGCACACAAACTCGTTACCTCATCCTTTAAAAAAAAAAAAAAACACAGCAGCCAGTCATGAAGCCAGTGTGTAAATGCTGGCCAGCTGACAGACAAACACACTTAAACACAGATCAGAGCCAGAAGCAGCAGTAGACAGACACACTCAGGCCAGACACACATATGCACACTTAGATTGCACAAACTTGCATCCCGCAGCCTCCAGCACCACAGGGTATCACCGCCACATCTGTGCCCATCTCAGACACCTCGGCTGTGGGCAGCGGGGGTGAGAGAGCGCCCTGAGCGGCTGGCATGGGCTGGCGTGGCCTTGGAGGTGAATGGTGTGGAAGGGAACAGCAGCCAGAGGATGACAGGAGGGACAGGGGGAAGAAAAGCAGAAGAATGTAGGAAGAAAGGAAAGAAAGAATAATGTTAAAGAGAGGACGATGATAAAATAAGATTACAGTGGGTGGAATAATAAGATCACTTTAAACTAAAGAGGATAGAGGAAAGACAGCTAAGGACAAATGAACAGGTGGTAGAGAAGATGAATATATGGACAGATAGGTGGGATGAAATAATAAAGAATAGCAGAGGACTTGATACAGAGATGGGGAGGGGAAAAAAAGGATAGAATGATGCACAAATAGATAGAAGGACGATGGAGGGGAGCCGGTAGTGCCTGTTGTGAGGACGGGTGCAGGGCACTGGCAGGTGGCACCAAGGCCAGGCTGTCCAGTCACCATCAGCCACGCTGTTGTGTTTGTGTATATGTGTGCAAATGTGTGCGTGTGTGCGCGCCAGGGACAGAAGAAAGGCTCAGGCGCCATTTTGGCTCTGCTGGAGCTGTTGCTGGGCTGGGCACTGGCCTGGTGGCACAGAGCGGGCAGTGTGTTTGTGTGTATGTGTGTGTTGCATTATGTTGTGGCATGCTTAACAGGATTAGAGGTGACCTAGTGAGGTCCAGTTGGTACCGGGACCATGGCACAGCGGTGCGCATGTGTGTTTGTGTGTGTGTGGTTTGTATAATAGGATTAGCTGTTACCTGGTGCGGTACAGTTGGTGTGCTGGTCTGAACTGGACTGGATTGGGCTGAGCTGGGCAGGAGCTGGACAGAGGGGAGCACTGTGTGTGTGTGTGAGTGTGGTGGCATGTATAATAGGATTAGGTACTACCTGGTGAGGTGCAGTTGGCGCTGGGCATTTGCCAGCTGTTCTGCTAGGCTCAGGGCTTCGGCCTGCCATTGGCTCCCGTCCTTTTGGACCGCCTCCAGATGCTGCCGACAGCCAACCAGTTCTGAGCTCAGCCTTTCCACTTCCTGTCCCGCAGAGATGGAAGAAGAGAGGAGGTGAGGAAATCTTTCACAACAACCCACCTCAAGCCCTCAGACAAACAAAACATTAAAACCTGTTTACAACATCATGTAAAAGCTGACTAGGAGTAGAAAAAGATTTCATGTTTGATCGTCTAAACCTCAAAATAATAATTTATTTCCAGTTGGTCAAGCAGTATTTTTACACATCAGAGCAATACTTATTCTAAATAAAGTGTAACTAGGATTTTCCCTCACACAGAATATCAAGCAATTATTTTAATTTAAAGGGACAATTCACCCCAAAAATCAACCAGAACCTCTCGTCTTTATTGCCATATATCTAAGTAGAATGTTTTGGTATGAGCTGCCCAGTTTTGGAGGTATGTAGAAATGTCTACATTTTCTTGAATATAATAGAGCTAAATGGCACTTGCCTTATGGTGTTCTGAGCACATGTAATGCATTTGAAAGACTCAAAATCAATCTCTTTCTAGAAATAATAACCGAGTTATTTCCCCCCAAAAAATCCTAATAAAATGGCAAAAAATCAAATAAACCTTGTTGTGAGCGGTTTTATGTAGAACTATTTGTTACTACAATAGCATCCTCATGGAGAGTGATGCGGCTGCTGGCTTTCTTTTGGAAGCCAGGTCATGACTTCAGGAAAGAAACACTGATGCTCAAACTGTTTTTTTTATTTTTATTTTATTTTTTTTTATTTTTTTTGGGTTAACCACAGGGCAAATGCCATTTAACTACATTATATATAAAATAAGGCAGACATTTCTACAGTGGACAACTCATACCAAAACAATTTATGTGGCTTAATAGCACTAAAGGCCAAATGAAATGCATGCAAAATTGATTCTGGTGTGAAATGTCCCTTTAACAGTCTGGCTAACTGATGCTTGTGCAAATGACTTGAGACTAATTTGGAAAATTTTAGTTTTAAAATTAGTATTGCTTGCTATGCTTCATTGCAGCCCACCTCATAAAAAAAAAAAAAACTCCTTATGAAATAATTAACTCTACTAAGTACTGGATCAGTAATTGACTTAAATTTAAATCATATTAATCAAATAAATCTTTACTAATCAACACATCGTATGCAGACATACCTGTGCAGCCTTTTCCATCTGTCTGCTGTTCTTGGCGTTGAGCTCTCTGAGCTCTCTTTCTGCCTCCTCTTTCTTCAGTGCAGCCTGGCTGAGCTGATATCTCAGATCCACACATGCCTATAGATGAAAACAACTCAATAATTGCAGCTAGTCTTTTAATTAACAAATATTATTTCAAATATTTTCATTTATAGACTTTCTTTTTCTCATGTCCTTACTTTGAAAAATCACCCATCTAAATCATCAGACTGATTCTCCTGATAATTTTTTTTTTTTTTTTTACAGGCTTAATGATCTAAATACCTTGTGTTTTTATACTCATCTATTTGCTTAGAGTTTCACATCTCCATCCCCGAAAACTCCTACTCCTCCTACTAATTTCATTAATGAACTTTCAAACACTACAAAGCTAAGATCACTATTTTTTTTGGGGGGGGGGGCAAAATCCAGTGCGTGATCAACTTTTACACACTGAATAAGATAATTGATGTTCGATCTCTAATCTTCGCTTAATAAGAGTAAGACATGAAATGAACAACAACAACCAAAAAAACTGAAAAGTTTTGAGAAGCTCTTTGAATTATGTGAAAGATTTGGATCTGGCTGTTTGTTGTAGACCATGTACTTTTCCCTTTTCCCTGTTTTTTAATGATGAGAGGCTTGAATTTTGTGTGAACTCACACACTTTGTTTGCTGCATTTGTCTTGTTTGCTTGTTTTGGGTTTTTTTCCTGAAGACTTTCTCAGCCTCTGAATTGCCATGTGTTGAATGAGAGGAGCAGATTGTTGTTCGTTTTGCTTTTGATTCAGTTGGTTTCGTTTCGTTTTTGTTTGTGTACTAGAATTGTTCAAAAATAAATACAAATATTAATGAAAGAAAAATATGCTCTTGCAGTTTTCATGTTCAAAAACTGAAAATTTAAAAGTGGAATCGATAATCTTTTGCTGCCATCCAGTGGACTTCCAAAAGCATTGCAAACTGACAGAGGTGTGTTCAGGAGTGCTCTTTTACACCGTTCTGCCTTTTTAAACAACAAAAGTGTAAGTTTTCCAATACTGCTAAAGCCAAACCAATCCAGTTGTTCTGGATCATGCTTAATCAAAATACTCGGTGCTAACAAACGGCAGTCCAGCCATCAATAAAAAATGCACAAACCGCAATACTGTACCTTTGTATTTTCTTGTTCCTGGCTGGTAAGTGTGCGGAGAGTGTCCTCCAGCTGACTAGTCAGTGAACTCTTGTCTCTGTGAGCTCTGTCTAGCTGTCCTTCCAACTCAGCGACACGCTGGGAAAGGCCAGACACCTGACAGACAAACACAATACAGTGACTATTAGTACTATGCAAACAAATAGCAATGGGATGTTTCTCTTTGTGTGTCAATATAGTTAATTATAGTAATTCACACACTACTGAACAGACTAGTTGTCTATATTTGAAAAAGTAAGACTCACTGTATTCACCAGATCCTCTTTCTGGCTGCGGGTCTCAGCTCGGCCCTCCTCTCTGGCGTCAGCCAGTCTCTTCTGCAAACCGTGTGCTTCTCGGTCGAGCTGTTCCCGCTGTCGAGCCAGCTCCCTGGATAACTGCTCACATTGCACCTCCACCTGCGTGTGTACAGGCACCAGAGGGTTAACAGTAATAACTAGCTGCATTAGAACAAAAACAAAGAAAAAAACAACTCAGGAGGAATTGTTTAGCTTAGTGCATAACCCATACAAATACAAACTGGTGTTGTGAGTCAATATTGAGGCTGCTGGGAAAAATATTTAAAAACTGAATATACAGCAATCAATGCTGAAACGTATTTTTGAATGATTATTATTTATATCTTTTATAAATGTGTTGGCCAGTGTCTTATTCTTCTCATTTCTGGCTGCCTGCATATATCTCCTCAATGAGAAGAGAGTCAGCAAGGCGCTAAGAACGGTATCACTACGCCTGACATTTACAGATGAATAAATTCGAAGTTTTTGGCTTTCTGTTGCCAAACAGACCTCCGGGAAATGTCGTTAGACCCGAACTAAAACTAGACAAGGGTACACCAACTAAAGCAGCGAAGAATGACCTCTTATATGCGGTCTTCTTCATCACAGAGCTTACAGTACAGACAAATGGCAATTATAGACAAACTGACAGGGTCTGATAAGTTCAGGTTGTTCATTTTCTACCTAAACTTAAGTATTCAGCAAGAAACCTAATGACTGTTGATAATTTTAATGTTATTGGCAATGTTGGAATGCCCCCTAGTGGACATATACATAAGCTTATGTATAAGCTTGTATATAAAGTGTGGGTAGCTATATTTATATAAATCTCAGCATTAAAAAATGTAAAGTAAAATTAGATATATTATGAATATTAATTATATTAAGCAATGGTAGCAGTTAATACAGCTGGAAAGTAAGTGTGTGTGTGTGTGTGTGTGTGTGTTTCTCTGACCCTAGCTTTCTGCAGGTTTGCTTCCTCTGCCATCTCCACAGCCTGTTTGACCTGGAGACAAGCTGACCACTCCCTCTGTTGTGCCTCTTGCTGACTGGCCCTTACAGCACGCAGAGCCACCAGTAACTCATCACGCTCTCTGAAAAATCATCAGACCAAAACAACAACAACAACAAAAAAAATACATGATCAGTGTTGATGGAACAAAAAAAACCACAAGAATCTGAACAGTAAATGAAGTAATCCTGGACTAATGGCTGTGGTTTACACGGCTGCTAATGTCTGAGTGATTTTGCAGGAAGTATTTGTACTGCCACTGACTTTGTGAGCCTGTCAATAGCCTGGACATGCAAATTTGTGTGAGTCCCAGCCAACACAGCTTCATATTGTGCACACTTCAGGCACAATCCTGCTACACGAGGAGCTCCGTCAGCCCTCAGTGCATCTGTGGCCTGCTTCTCTCTGTGTCTCAGCCGAAGCTTCACCTCTTCACACTCCCTCTGACTGACTGACAGATCCTTCCTGAAGATATGATAAGGCAAAAGACAGGGAAACGTGTTATAAAATGGGTAATCAATTAAAAATTATTGATTTTCACAGACATAAAATACATTTGCTAGAGTTAAAAGTGACTGAAGTTTTGCCACAGAAGGAATAAGTGACAGAAGATGAGCTTGATATCAAAATGTAAGTACACAATGACTTGCTTTGACCCCCAACCTATCCCACATGACCCAGTATGCACTTTTTCAAGTCATCAGAAGACAGATAAAACATTCAGATTAGAAATAGTTGTTTCTGTTATGCTACATCATAGACAGCATACAGATGCTCAAAGGTGGTTATTGAAAAACTCAAGCAGAACAAAAGTTTCTGCTACGCACTGTGACACTGAGTGGGTGTAAAGTTAATCTGGTTGCAGTTTTAAATAGAGCTTAAATGTCTTTCTCAGCCCTAAAAATTTTATGACGAGCTCAAAAATGCTGGAAAAAAACAAATAACAAGGATAAAAGAGCATTTTATTTTGACCTACTCCTCTGTACTTTGAGGGCTTCTAACTTAGAAAATGTAAAAAAGAAACAAAAAATACAAAGGCAAAATTTTCCAGGGTGTCGTTAAAAATACTCAAGTGACTAAACAAAAAAAATCTGCAGACTCTGAGGGTGTCAGGTGGGAGGAACTGACCCAGATGAGTATTGCTCTTTTGATGCCATAGTCACCGGTTACAAAGAACTAACCTGAGAGCGATGACCTGCGCCTCCAAGCTTTCCATCTGGGCCTGGTAGATCCCTTTCAGTTTTTCCTGATGAGTACAAACATTTAAATCTAACTTTGGAACACAACGCTTAACTGGATGCAATTAAACATAATGGGGTGATATTATGATTTTTGCAACACGTTCATATATAAATGTATTTTAAATAAAAGCATTCATGTTCTCATCTTTAAAGTTTCACTGGGGGAAATTCGCAAAAGACTGCAAAAAACACAAATTAAAAATATAATCCGGAACCATTGCGTATTATTCTCTGATGACCGCTGAGGCAAAGGAGAAGAGATTCATCTTTCCTACCAGCTCGTTTTTCCATGTGTTGTGTTCTTGTTTCTGCAGCACACTGTAGTCTCTAATGGAGGCTGTGTGGCTGTTGGCAATGGTTTCATTCATCTGAGCAAAACATCAGAACAGGTTTTTCATTGTGATCTTTAATTTGAAACATGCTCTTTTGATCGTCAACTTAAATCTGTTGAACAGTAACAATATGGGTACTTCACACAACTTAACAACTAAGCAACTCTGCCGAATGTGTCAAGAGAACACAAACTGGCTAATGCAACAGTCTCACTAGGGGGAAACAGTGCTTAAAGACCACGGCATAACCAAAATTATTGCAATGAGCTTGCAATCTTGGTGCCTTAAAAATTGTTGCCTGTTAATCAGTTTTAGCTGCTTTGGTCTTAATGAAATTAACAACAGGTGCACTAGAGGGGCAACCAAGACAACCCCAAAGAAGGAATGGTTTTACAGATGGAGGCCACTGACATTTTTCTCTCTTCGTCTCCTGACCCTTTTTTCACTAGTTTTACATTTGGCTAGGCTCAGTGTCACTGCTGGTAGCATGAGGTGATACCTGGACCCGACAGAGGTTGCGCAGGTACTCCAGCTCCTCCAGGATGGTACATCAATACATGCCATTGCTGGAAAATTTGCCGTGCCTCCCAGCACAGTCATGGAGGAGATTCCAGGAGACAGGCAAGCTACTTTAGGAGAGCCGGACAGGGCTGAAGGTCCTTAACCCATCAACTTTGATTTTTGTGTATCCTTGAACCATCAAACAATGTGTTTTCCTATCATTCCTAACACATCGTCCATATCAGTAAGGATATCCAGCATGATTATTTTTTCCCCTTTTTTGAGTCGTGTGCTATATGTACCCTCGCTTTTACATACATTATCCACATTTTCACAAACACAAAAATCAAACCAATGATTTTCATTTGCGCACAAATTACCATGGAGTTTCGGATCGTGTAATCTTTCAGGGATTCATCCACAGCTTTGGCTTTGAGTTCTGAATGCAACTTCTCATTTTCCACCACCACTACTCTAATCCGCTGTTTCATTCCCTCCAGCTCCTCCTGAAGTCACACAAACACAGAAACCAGTTAACACTCATTCAAATCAGCACATCAGCAATGAAGGATGCACACACTTGTACATTCGTGCACACAGACCTTACAGAATTTGACCTCAGCTTCTAGATGTTGGATGTATTCTGACGTGTGAAACACTGGAACCAAATCCTGAAAGGCAGGTAAACTGGACTTCCCCTCCTGCTGCACTCTCTCACAGGGGAGTGAAAATTTTAAAAAAATGTCAGTGACTGATTATTAACAAGTTCTCAATAGTTATTATATAACACTTCATGTCATGTAGACATCTCAGCCTCAAACATACACACCAAGACTTCTTGATGCTTACTGAAATGACTAAAGACTAAAACTAAGGATGTTTCAGGTTTATTTTTTATTTCAATTTGTTTTGTGAGCACACAATATAATTTCACTTAGTTTTCACATCTTGTTTCTAGTTTTTAATTAAGTTTTAGTGAACTAGAAAAAGCTTGATACTGCTACTACATTCAAGTGTGGAGAATGGATCCTATTCTGAGAGCTAGCTCTGTAGCAGACCTTTATCAGCTCTAATGCACTTGAATGTTTAACAATGCAAAACTGCTCCTTCTACCTTGGATGGAGACTGTTTCTTAGACGGGGAGAGAGCTGTGGGAATTTCTCTGCCCTGCTTCAGCAGAAGGCTCTTCAGCTGATTAACTACAAAATCAAAAGACACAAAAATAGGTGTGTACACACACACATAAACATTTTATTAAAACTTGTCTAAAAAGACTGTGAAAGGAAATCTCACAGTGGTTCACTATAAGAGCTGAGTCTCTGCCAGACAACCACATCACAACTAATCATTGCGACTTGATGCAGAAACATTTCATCACTCACTCAAGCAAGTCCTTCAGTCTCAGCTGACTGCAGGTTTCCCAACTGTATAAACAGTAGAATTGCATAATTTAGCACCATTGCCTAACAATGAGATAGCCATGAGATTAGTTTCTAAGCGAACACTATCCCCAAAGAGCAGGGAGTCAAGGAGGCCATTTATGTAAAAGGGGACTGAGCATCTCTGAACAGAGGAGGGGGCCTAAGAGTACATCTTTCACTATCTTACAATGCTGTGATTGCAGCCATTCCCCAATTCTCTGTCCATTGATCAATGGTAATGACAGTTTGCATATTAAAGATCATGAAACTGAGCTTGTGGCTCATTGTTAGGCAATGGTGCTAATTTCCATCATTAGGCAACTGTACTGTTTCTAAGGCTGGGAAAACCTGCAGTCACCTGAGACTGAAGAAGTCACTTGGATCAGTGATGAAATGTGTCTCCCACTGAAAACGCTGCATTCAGATGAACAGAACTGACTTTCTGGGCAGTCACTGAATCACCTGCTTCACTCTGTGACTTTTGGCTCCATGCAGCCTTGTCCTCTTCGGCCATGGTGGTGGTGGTGAAGTGGTCTTCACTGCCACCTCTGACCTCCTCCACCTGCTCTTCATCAGGGTCCAGCTGCTGCAGTGCACTGCTCAGCTGCTGGATGCTGTGGTTGGCCCACTCTGAATTGAGCATACACATAAACACCAATGTAATACAGTATATAATTTCTTTCATCCATAAAAACTAAGTTCAGTTGAACTTACTTAAACAAGAGATGTGTAAATGTGTGCATCATCTGGTTTGATTAGTCTTCTTCTCTAATAGTATACAGAATATCTTTAGGTTTTGAACTTTTGGGCTAACAATGCCTTGGGATCTGTTTTCAGGCAGTGTATAGATAACAAATTAATCAGGTCATCAAGAAAACAGCCTACAGATGAAATCAAATCAATTAATCAATCCAACAAACTCTCGTTGTGCAGCAAAGCTCATGCATGTTCAGGCATTTCAAAGTGCTTCACCAGCATACAACAAAATAAGTAGATTAAAATAAAGTCATGTCTATACAGCTTACAATTCCAGGGCTGTCTACACAAAGGTAGGTGGCGCTTGCATAAAAAAAGTTTACAAATCTCAATTTCACCAATTTACTTTGGCCAATTTGTGGCTAAAATAAAGTGACGACTTTATTTCTCCAGTGTTGTCTCGATCTAGCTAGGATAGAATCCTAAAATGAAAGCTTTAGCGATTCCATTGCACTTTTTCATTTCTGATCCTTTTAACTTGTTAAGTACAGGAGAAGTCCACATTAAATTTTCATCGCTGAAAAACACATTCAGGTTCTGTTAAAAAAAATTAAGACTTTCGATTTATTCAGCACAATTTTCTCTATAACCAACTTTGAGCATCAGCATCATATGGGACATATCATAGTTTCAGGAACAAATCTGCACCAATTAAATCTTCTGAATTATATTCAGGGGAGAGGACTTCAAAATGTGTATTTGTGGCAAACTTCCAAGGGACATATTACTGTGTGCAACAAGTGGATGGCCAAAACAGGTTATAGCATATAAAAGGTCTCATTTTTTTTCTGCATTTTGATGCCAGACACGTCTTCTACATGTGAATCCTTCTGTGTCACAACAGTTTTCTAATATTGTCATATTCTAATACTCACAAATGAAATAACTTCATTGGTGTTCAAACACCGTTAGAATTTTTTTTTTTTTTTTGTAGAGGGGCCTGGATTCGGAATTTGAGACTTCATTTTCCTTTCTGCTTGTGTTTTCTCTTGGCTTAAGATTGCATTGTGTTTAGTGAAGTGTTCTCATCTGCAGCTGCTGCTGCAGCAACAGGTGGCGGTGATGTGCCTTTTACCTGCCCTATTCCCACAACAGTTGCTATTTTTTCGCAACATGCCTCTTGAGATAATGTAAGTAAGTGAACTTCTACGTATATGTAATGTTCTAATAGGCTCTAACAGTACAACTTTCAGAGACCGAGTCAGCTTTATCGTGAGCTAACGAACCATCTAAGGACTGTCTCTTGAGCTGCTCATTCAAACAGGTTAGCAAATGTAGCACGATAAAACATTAACATACGCCTCAGCTCCTTTTGCCTGGTGCCCGGCTGCTCTGCTTCATCTTCATCCGAGTCTGTCGGTTTCATGGATGTATAACCGCCGTTAAATCACACTGTTATACTAAGGAAACATGCTAGGCTATGCACAGCAACCACAACAACAACCATCATGTCGAGCACGACGTAACGACGGTCATCAAATCCCGATGAGGGTGTTCTTACTTTAACCCCCGAGACAGAGTTCCCGTTTCGGTGTAGCGAATCTTAGTCTGTATGTCACCGCCCCTGCGCAGAATCAAGTCGGCTTGTACCCTGAAAACAAATCGAGGCAGCTATCAGGTTACGGGTCACGCTTCCGTAAACACAAGTAGATGATGGGAGTTGTAGTTGTTTTTTCGTAGTCAGTTTTATGCTACGCGGATATATCAGTAATATAACAACTTATGACTTTCATTAATCATAATGAATTTACTATATTAATAATTATATTAATATTTTTTGCAAGTAGCCTCCTGAATTTGTTATATTATCTTAAGCTGCATACTTATACATAGTTTTTTTAAGTACTGGGTTTTGATTTAGTCTTTAAATAAATAATCCACAGTATTTGAGAACAAAAACAATTTCTCTTACATGTTTTACAATGTTACAAAAAACATTCTCACAAAATTAGAAATGTGTTTTAATCAAAGGGAGTAGGCAACATTTAATGTTAAGCTACCTTCCTTAGTATTTATAAATAAGAAATAGTAGTAGTACACTAAATTTTTAAGTAGTACAAGTTATTGGCATGTGTCTATTTGGGCATTTCTCAGTTTTATTTTAAATAGTAAATGGACTGGTAGCACTTTTCTACTATATTTGAGCACTCAAAGCACTTTCATACTACAAGCCTCATTCACCTTTTTCTATGCCTAAGCACTTTTAACCTAACGTTCACACATTCACACTCCCATGGATGATTCAGAAGTAACTTAACGTTCAGTATCTTACCCAAGTTACTTCAATACGTAGACTGGAGGCCAGAGATCAAACCACTGACCATCCAATTATTAGACAACTCACTCTACCTCCTGAGCTGCCTTGGTTTACACAAAAAATTTAGAGCTGTCTAATAGTTTTAAAAAAATCCCTTACTGCAGTTTTAGAAAAAGACATAAATGTGACTAAGTACATATTATGATATTAAGAGATCTCCCTTGTTAGATTTGACAAAATGAAACTTTTAATTACAGTTATCTCTGTGGGAAATGTATTGCTGCAGACTGTGATGCAGATGAAAATATAAACAATCAAAACAGCTTAATGCAGGATTTTTTGTTCAGCTAAAATCAACTTGAGGGTAAGTTAAGAGTCCTGAAGGTACAGGGTTAATGAGTTTTTGCATGGTGTCTGTCAGTGATCTGCTGCTTGTTACTTTCACATCTCCTATCATTGCCATCTAGACAGTCCAGTGACTCACTGTCGAGCACTCCTACAAGTATACACATACTTGCACACTATGATAGGATTACTGATACCGAGGAACAACTGTGTGATCGCTTGTTGGATTAGTTGGAACTACGTTTATAAAACAGCAGAACATCTGGTTACGAAATTGTGAAAATTTCACAGATGTAAATCTGTAACACTTTTACCTCCTGTATTAAAATAAATAGTGTATAAGACACTCTAATTTAACTGTAAACCAAGATAAGGTCATTTTTAGATGTCCTTTACTGCATTCGTCTGTGAGGCATTTGGTAATAAACTGCAACTCAGCTGTAATCATATTAAGTATTTTAATAGATAGGAAATATGAATGCAGCACATATTATATATATTTGGTTTAATATTTTTGTTAATAATCACAACTTATTTGACTGTTTACAGCAAACTATAAAAGTCTATTCATTAATGAAAGTTATGAGATGTGGCTGAAAGCTACAGAAGAAATCTAAGTGAGCAAATGTAGCTCTAAGTTAGGATTTTTTATGTTAAGATACTGTTTACCAGGCGGGTTAGGGGAGCTATGAGGATAAAACACATTTATAAACAGGATAAACAGCAGAGCCTGACACCTCTCAATATCTACTGAGAGGTGTCAGGATCTCTGCACCCTTCTCTGTGAACAGCTATGCTCCTCTAAATGGTTGCTTTGTGATGTACCAACAGTTCTGACAGATCTGGGGGAAACAGCATTTTCTTACTGAGCACCCTGGATATGGAATAATTTACAGAAAGATCTGAATTTAAACACACCTCTATCTACTGGTGAGTTTAAAAGCATAATAAGGAATGCAGTGAAAGAGACTCGTGGATGTTTCTTTTGAGAAGCCACTTAATGTTCTAATGTTTTAAGTTATGGGGTTTTTATATTGTGTATTATGTTGTGGATTTTGTATTTTATGTTGTATTTGTAGCCTTTTTGAGATGTTTTGAGTTTGCATGGCTGCCACCTTGTCCAGGTCTGTCATGTTAAAGAGACTGTGATCTCAATGGCACTTCCTGGTACAATAAAAGTAGCAATAATAATAATCACAGCTGTGATATTTTATTGATAAATTATTTATTTACTTTCAAAGACCATATATAATTAACAAATACATGCGCAAACACAAACACAAAGTGCCCCTTTATCTGTGTTGCAAATAATTTAATGTTCTTTTTTTCCGCTTATGAATGCCAGATAAAGAGGGTTAAATCACATTTCATGCTGCATGCACAAATTAAACCTTAGATTCTACATAAATTATAATTTTAATGGTTTGTGTTAAGAGCCTGAGAATGTCATTAACAATCAAAGACTCACAAGACAGTGCAAATCAAGCACACTATATTCTTTGTATTTCAGCTCCCTCTATAACCTAAAATTTAATCCTGCTTCAATTTCCAGGAAAATCGCAACATTTGGGAGTTAAAATTACTTTTAAAAAAAAAAAGAAAAATGCACTTAGTTGGCGTGTGTGTATATGATACTGTTCGGGTTGATGGGTGTGCCTTTTGTTTGCTGCTGCTTACAAAAGGGTCAGACAAAGGTAACCATGGATACACCCTCTTCCTATTGCACAACAGCAGATAACTTCCTGCTGAATGAGCTTCAGCTGTACTTTTGAGTTTTTCGACATCTCAGTTTTCAAAGAAGAGGCAGTGAGTCAGTTTTCCAGATTCATTCATGAACACACATTGTGCCGTGATCTTGGTTTGACATTTTTCATTCACAGTTTACTGATGACAGCTTAAACACAGAGTTTGGGCTGCTGCTCCCCCCCCCGTGTAAATCAGAGTGTTATGCAGTCTTCCACAAATACCAAGAACATCAAGATGAAAACTTTTCTTGTGTAACCCTTGTGTTTACACATTTGAGAGTTTGATATCCTTTTAATAAAGTCTAAATTACCAAGCAGGGAAACCTGGAAGGTCACCAAACTCCCAAGTGTACCAAAGCTCCTCTTTCACTGCCTGTTTAAGGAAGTTCTGCTAATGCTTTACCTTTTTTCAGTACAGCACAGACAGCAATACGTAATGGTGATGTTATGTATATTTACTGGTTCAGTTCTAGTCTATTCTACCTGCCCATTTTCAAGAATGCTGTTTTTTTTTTTAATTTAATAGCCACCCAACACTGAGTATGACTCATCTCAGATATAAAAAAGGCACCTCAAAGTGTTGCACAGAGTCCAGCCTGCTGTGTCTACAAACAACAGACAACTTCACGCGAAGGAACCACTTTTAAATTGTATCTTTTAATTTTTTTTACTAGCAGCCTGGATAACACACATATTTTGGAAAATAACAACAAACACATCACTTGCTCCCATTTCTTTCGTTGAATCTACAAAAAAAAAAAAAAAATGCAAACAATAACACAGCTTGATTTTTTTTTTAATTTAACCTTTTTTTTTTATACATGGTAACCTTGGCTGTTTCTGACATATTTCAATAATCGAAAAAAATGTCACACATACACAAGACAGTCTTTCGTCAAGCATGGCACAGTGCCTTCACAAATCGCTTTTGTGAAGCTACCAGGTTACACATCACAATCTAATCACTGAAATAGTGTTAAACAACAGTTACATTTATTAGCAATA
>JAMQGT020005534.1:0-25376 GCA_024447675.2 Pterophyllum scalare
CTATGTTGTGTGACCTGACCATTGCGTGTATTACTAAAAGGAGTTTCTAAAATCCTCTCGGTGGGACAGAGAAGCAGGAGGCGGAGTGAGGGCACCGCATGAGAAGGTTAGCTGTGCAGCAGAGGAACTGATGGTTACTTGGCTGAGCCATACACACCATATAAAACTGCAGGCGGTAATGTTTCTTCACTAAACTCAGCACAAACATGCAGAAACCTGTGAAAGAGCAGACAACATGCTGTCAGTTTTTACTCCAAGATGAACAAAAAGTGTACGGTATATTCAAATATATCAAGACACATGTAACAAATGATGTTCTGTACACTGTATCAGGGAGGTGTGCGCAACACACCTGTGATTGGACAGTCCTCTTCCACGCGAACATGCCCGGGCTCTTTAACCTTCAATAATTCTGACTTTTACACCGATTATAACCGAGACCGAGGAAGTCCGTCAGCTGAGAGCTCGCATGTGAGGTTTTTCTAGGAAAGACCCTCAGCAGAGCCGGTACTGCGGCAGATCGGTCGATCGATCGATCAATGTTTCGAGATGCCATTTGTACAGCACAGATTGAGCTGCACTCTGTGCTGTACAGTAGGCCTCAGCTGACACTGGATGTTGATCCTTTGGTGTTCACCTAATTTGTTTTGAAACTAAACGACTCAATCTCAGACATGCATATTAATACTAACGCGATAAGAGAAAATCTTTTTGAAATAAAGAAACTTTTTTCTCCACTGGACTTGAAGCACATAGTAATTCAAAAAGTAAAAAATAAAAATAAAAATTGTAACAGAGTGGCAGCTTTGGCACTAGGTCCGTATCTGAGTCAGTGTGTTAAAGGTTAAAACTTGCACAAGATCACGAGGAGTGTGACAACTCTAATCCACAGTTTGTTTCATTGATTTTTAAGCCAACAGTTAATTTCGCCTCTCCATATGGATTTCGTACCCTTTTTCAAGAAACAGATGATGTTGCTACTGTACAGTTCAGCGTAACAGCACCACTGCTCCATTCTTTAGGAAAATATCACTTTTATTCTGCACAGATGGAGCCCCTCAAGATGCCCATTTAACTGTTTTCACACAAGACTATTTTTAACTGGAGAGCTCCAGTAATTTATAACAGCTAAGGAGATATTATGTAATCCTAACTGTGTGAATCTGCCCTATAAATTTCCAACACAGGAGATTAAACCAACTTTTGGTCCAACTTTTTACTTTACAAATTACAAACATGACACATCTGCACAGGATTCAGGTCAACCTCCACCACTGATGGGAATTTCTAAAGTTCCCCAGGTAATGGCAGCCCAGTACAAATAGGGCTAAAAACTGTAATGCACTTTGGACATTTTTAACCACAGCTATGCACGTGCCTTTTCTTGTTAGCTGCTGTCTCTCTTCACATGTGATGTATGTGACCAGAGTGCTGGGTCTCCTGATAAACGCCACGCCTCAATATTTGAGTTTTTATGGCACATCCGGCCGCAGTACATGGCCCTATCAGTAAATGTAAGCACCAAAGAGAAAGCAGAAACACGAGCTGATGTGACTGCAAACGACTTAAGTTGGTTTATACCAAGAAACTCCCTGAGGGCGTTGTTTCTGTTTTCATTTCCTTCCTCGGTAATGTTATTTGTAACTCAATGGTGCTGTATAAAAGCTGAAATCCAGCCCTGTGGGGAAAACGTGAGTGAGAAACAGAGGGGTCAAAGAGCACGGGTGTGATACAGATACGGCAGCTGCATTGTCTCGAAGGCGAGACTCACCTGCGAGGTACAAAGCGAAGGAGATGAAGCGGTGATATCGAGCCAGGAACTGCAGAGGTTCCTCCCTCCTGCACCAGAGCCCCAAAGTAATCTGCAACAGTCTCTCCATAGAAGAAGTAGTTGACGCACACCAGAAAATACCTGCGGCAAAAACCCCCAAAGGAAAATACTTTTTCTTTACATTTTAGTTTTGATATTTTTTCCTCAGTGTGTTTCAGGGATTGTTGCTTGTGTAGGTCACAGGGTTTGTGTGTTTACCGCTGTTTCTTGCCCACTGTACATTGACCTGCACTGTTTGGTTGTGTGTGTGTTGTTATGAGGGACAACTTTGATGAAAGGGGCAAGTTTCAATTAGCTTTCATTTACTTCCAGCATGGCAATGATCTTTGCTCCTGACTGCAATGACACATCCTGTGGGAGTATGTGCTGCGTATGCAAAGTAACAACAAAAATAGGAGCAAAGTCGTCACCACGGGGGAAGCAAGGAGTTGCACAGACAGAGAAAATACCTGCAGAAGAAGCTGGCTTGAGTCAGCGTTTTCCCCACAGCAGCGTTTAATGAAGTGAGGCTGCCACAAAAACTGCTGGCTTAAAATGGGACTCATTAAATTGTCTTATATACTCGTACACCACAAAGACAGCTCGGTGTCAACATTCAGATGGCCTGGGGCTGTCAGTATTTAGGCTGGGGGGGGTGGGTGTCATTTTTTTCCCTTTAATAATGCTGAGTGTGCTAATAGTGCTCAGGCTCGCATTCTTGTAGAACAACAACAGTTTTGGAAGGAACTTTGTCCTAATAAAACTGCATAAAAGTGGTGAAATTATGACCCAAATCTGGAGCCATCTGACCAAAAATCAGATGCGGGGAAAAGGTAATGTTAATGATTTATTATTTAAAATATCCACGACCAGAGGAATTGGTTCAGACACTGCTCTTATTCTTATTCTAATCCATCAGTGCACATGTGCTGTCCATGTCAATAAAACACGCATGCCTGGCCATTACTCCCCTCCTGTGTTATCTTTAGGTCAATAAACGCTATTATTAGTCTGATAACAGACCTGTATGTAAAAGATGCCTGCATTTTCTCTAAAGGCCTGCAGGGGGTGACTCCTCGAGTAGCAAAGAGAAGTCTGGTTACACAGAAGGGTAACAGAAAAACGCACAAAACACACACAAAAATACTGATATTTGTTTTCAAAATATGTTAAATGTCAGAAACATTTCAGGGCTCATCTCTAACGAGAAAAATGACCTAACAGAACGTGAAACCTGCTGCTCTACCGCCGCCTCGACTAGCTTGTGTGACGTGGGTGTTTTAACATGTTAGTTCAGATCCAAACCCGTTGTTCCTTACCAGCTTAGTGTCCTGAACCACGGCAGGTCATAGGAATGGTAGACTCTGTAGCCAATGGTGATAATTTCTTGGAAACACTTGATCTGGACAGTCATGACCTAGGTCAGATGACGGGAGCAGAGCAGAAATATGGGAACAAAGTTCAGCCATGAGCAGCACATTCAAACTCTGAGAAACACAAAACAATGCTGTTCTTTTTTCAGCCACCCCCAACAAGAAATACACTTACCACTAACATAAGAGCCACAGGTCCCATATAGATGATGAGGAAAAAGCCAGAAATCATGGCTAAAGACAGAACTCCTCGTATCCAGTAGTTCTTCCATCTGCAGGGATTAGAAATTATAACTAAATTACTAATATACCTTTTCTTAGAGTCACATAACAAATTTATGTCTTGAGTTTTTATTCAAAAAGCAGCCAAAGCAATATTAATTTCTTTATATGAAGGCAAGAAAAAGCTTGCTTCACGATGGTGACTAAAAACCTTTAGGACCCATCCAAACTGAATTTAATGAGTGGTTTTTTTAACTTAAACATGTTTATTTTAAGACCTTTTAGGGTCTATAGCACCGAGCTTTTACCCGGCTAGCAACCTCAAAGAAAGGCAGGTCATAAAAACACGAAACAACCTGAAGTCAGACACCGGAGGAGAGAGCAGACGTGCTGGGACAATGAACTGCAGTCCTCATCCTTTGCCTGCTTGTATCTCAGTGCATGAAGAGTTACAATTCTGGCATCCAGTGACTTAATAATAAAATGATCAGGATAATATGATATTTTATTTTACACTCATTTTCACTGCAAAGCTCTTTCACAGCGCCTTCCTTTACAGTGACGGGCTTTCACTCCTTCAGAAAAGCCCAAAGTTACTCGCTGTTCATCAACTGATCAGGTTCCTACAGGTGAGCCTGTGGAAGGAGGTTAACGCCGCCTGCATCGGCCTTCGTCTCCATATCACTCGGGGTCGCACTCCCTGTCTGCTTCAGCTTTCGGTCCCCGCTCACAGCTAGCCTTGATGGTCTCCCAAGACATGAAATTTCACTGCCGCCTGGGGCTCTCTTCATCCCACCTGACTCATGCTGGCGTGCAGTCAGGTAGGGACCAGCTGTTGCCCTTGTGAGACAAGCCTTACGGTCAAAAACAGACAACCCATCACCCTTTTTTTTTTTTTTTACTTTAATTACATTTAAAGGTCAAAGAAATCCCCTGAAAAAAAGACCATTTGAATTCAGTAAATGCATTGGGTTTACTGAGCTTTGCTATATTTGAGCAGCATTTCTGTTGTGAGTGAGTTGGCCCAAATAGGGCCTGTTTCTATAGCGCACAAAGATGTTTAGCATATGTTGTTTGCTATTAGTAGCTTAGGCTAAGGCTGATTGGTAATTAGTCTTCCAGGTCTAACAACATGGCTACGAGTATAGAAAGCAGCGGCGTCCTCTGCAGTTGCTTGTTTTTGAAGCAAGCACAGGTAGCTGCACAGGAGCCACGCAGGGCAGAGTCTGCTGCCTGCTGTATGAATGAAGCTGAAAAAACGCTGCATCATGAAAAACGCTGCTGCTGTTTCCACTCTGCACTGTGTGCTCACACTCACACTGAACCCACCTCCCTTCCCTCTGTTTTCACCTTCAAGTCCATCCTTCTCTGCTGCATCATTCTGCCCAGCCCATTCATCTGCTCTTCATTCCCTCCACTGCTCGTTCCCCAGCCCTCCATCTGTGTCTCTTTATCTCGCCACTCTCTCTTCTGCCTTCCCCTCCTTTCTCTTTCTCTCCCTGCAGAGATTAGTGCTTCCCTCCTCGTGAGCCTTTAAGCTCTGTGACCTGGCCTTCACTGGTCACATTCTCATCTGTGTATAAAGACCATTTCAGACATGGGGTGTGTCATTCAGACATTCAGTCACTTTTAGGATAATGTTCCTCACGACTTCATTCAGACATACCTAATATAGTGGCAGGGAGAGCTACAGTAAACACAATATGTAACCTCGATTAACCTGTAACCACCACACTTTTTAGTGTGCACTTCATCACCAAGGCTGGCATCATCCTCTGCAGACTCCTTAAACAACTGGTTTTACTTGCCATGATCCTTTCTGAGTTCACTCTGAGTCTGCCCGGGCAGCACGTGCAGTCGGTGCCCGTGTAGTGTATCGTCTTTGTGGGCTGCAGGGTTACGACAAACCCACAGCGTGTTCGCCCTCCAGCCAGTTTTTAAAAATCTGCATTTATATTTCTTATCTGCGCTTTTATTTGGACCAAAAAACAAACAAAAAAACCAAACAGCTCTCCAGAGAGTAACTCTGACTCTGACTCCACCATCCTGGACCGCAGCAGCCCATGTTCTGCCCGGGCGCCTTGATGAGCTTGGTGTATGAACCAGTTCTCCACCTGCTGCAGGTTCTTCTTCAGAACAGAACATGGACTACCATCACCAGCCACAGTCCAACACTGTTAGAGCACGTCGAATAGCAGGGCAAGGTGACCAAGTTACACTGAAGACAACAGCAATATGGACAAAGACAGGAGAACATCAGGCAAGCTGGCTAGCAGCTACTGAGCTCTCAAAATAAAAGTGAGAAGGATTTTTCACTAGAAAATCAAATGCGTACTGCGTTGTGAGCCTGTGTTCAGTTCAGAGTTGTGTTGTGTTGAAAGTGATTCACAAACACTGTGACTTTTACAGAAAAGTGACCAAACCAGATTTTTGTTTCAGGTGCTGAGAACCAAGAGTAACCACAGCGCTGAACTCCCGGTCGGAGGGATTTCTGAACTGAACGCCAGTGGCTCCTTTACTGATTGCAGGGTAAGCATCTGAAAATGTGCAGTTCTAACTCCTTCTGACACATCGCAAACAGACTCAAACAATAGGCCACTGTTCATTCATTTTGGATGAACTGCTTCCATTTTGGACAAAGCTTGTTGAGCCAAAATGGAGTCTCATGAGAAGATATAAGCTAGTTTGGCTATGTGTTAAACATTAGCGTACCCCTGTGGTTCTGCAGTCCAGCTGAGGACCGGGACGTGTCACTTACAAGTTGTATTTGATCATTTTCTGGCATCCGTCTCACGTGAGTCTCTGTGTTTGAGGGGTGTGTACCTGGGCGGCAGCCCCTGCAGAGCTTTGTTGAGGCATTCTGGAGTGTTGTCTGTGTCTGCTGTGGACAGAGGAAAGTCTGGAGTGTCTGCTTTGGAGTCACCGTCACATTCCCCCTCGGCGTCACCAGCCAGGCCCAGCCTGTCATCGCCGTCGGCCTCCTGCCGACAACACAGAGAGATATTCAAATACTGACTTAAGTCCTCACCTGACACGCAGGCAAAGGAGCGGCATACTTATGGTGATGAGAGAAAAGGAAAAAAATGTAATCAGCAGCACCTGAAATGGGTAAACAGGTAAAGGCTGAAGCAGTCAGGTCTAAACTAAGAACATCATCAGAACTTAGAAAAAAAAAAGTTACTCAACATTTTTTCTGCAATTAAGCAAACTTTTTAACCTTTTTGGGGACCCTGACGGGCCTCCAGATACTCAGTCAGAACACCAAGCTGAACTTTTCCTCTGTGACTCCAAATGAACGTTTCTGCCAACTTCTACGTTTCTATGAAGTATTTGGTTGTTTTAATCTGAACATAATAATTCTAAACTGGCCACAATTCCAACAAAATGAGTCAAATGTCCATAAAAGGTTTGTTTCCAACCTCAGGAGGAAGCTGGAGGCTCACTGGCTGGGGATGAGCGAGCTGAAAGTCTACACCCGGTGCTGCAAGGTTAACAGGCTGCTGCCCCGAAGCAAACATCCTTACAGCTGATAATGAATCTTTAATCTGGATTTAAACTCAGCGAGCAGCATCCACAGTCACATGTGCTCTGCCCCGATTCTGTACGGGAAAACCTAACAGACTTCTGGGATCCTGGGAACCTTCGTTTTGGAAAATGCATTATAGTTTATTTAAAATAGAAACATCTCTGAGAGGTAGCCCTCATTTACAGGAGCAACATCATGTGTTTCCAGATTCAGCCGGATCAGCGTGGAAATGCCCTCAGACACTGAGTGACATCCTAGAAGGTGTCTAGCTCTTGGTTAACATCAGCAATGGTCTGTCTTGTAACAAAGAGGTGAGCTGGGATGTCTTCTCCCTAAAAGAGTCTATTTTTAAAGTCAGCTCGCACATCCATCTGGGGATTAGGTTCTCCTTTGCACTTGAGCAGCTCGGCGAAGTTCTTGCCCATTTTTTTGCCTTTCATGGTTGCTTTTACTCAGACGCTGCTAAATATGGTTAGTGAGAGCATCGGGGTTCAATCAGAGAGGTATTCGTTTAGAAATGAGGTCCCTGATTGTGGCCAGATGTAATTAAGTGAGAAAGCGGGCGCAGGCTCAGGGTTCACCCTACGTTGGCGTTCAGGGCGGCACAGGTGTAACTGTAGATTTCCACTCAGGTTTTAATGAGGAGACTGAAACACTGCCCATCTCGCAGTGTCGCTTACAAATCTTGACCAAAAAGGGAAGGAAAGGCATCCCTGTTCAGAACTGCGTCTCTGGAAGACTGCCTCGGCAGTGAAGTGACACGACGATGGGCTAAAAGGCTCCCAGATTCATTTTTCTAACAGCAGACACAAACTGCATGCTGCTGATCTGGAGCTGATACACATCAGCTGCTTGGTCTAATTTAGCAGTTTCCTGTCACATAATCATAACAATAATCATCACAAAGCAGCAAAAGTAGTTCAAGTATTTGAGAATATCTAATAGTTAAACCGCTAACGTTAACACGTGCCGTAACATTTATGGCAGCTCTTCAAGACTTCAGATGTAGCTGAAAGGGGAGCTTTACTGGCCCCTCAAAAGTGAGGAGAGGGGCTGTGTGTCTGCCTGTCTGCAGGGGTTGTGTGAAGTTGTGTGTCAACTGGAGGAGGCGAAGACTGTTGGTTTTAATACTGCTGCAAGATAAGTGTCTAATCCAGTCATTGTTACAACTGATTAGTATCAGGGCGCTGATTTTTCATGACGACCCTAACAGACAGGGCTTTTCCTGGATACAAACAATGGTGCCGCTCACCAAAGAGGTTTTCGCCCTCCCCCAGTAGAAAACAAAAACGGGGTTAAATTTACTCAAGCATAAAGTATACTTTAATTTCTCTAATGGCCAGAAATAACAGGAAACGCATTATTTTATCCAATTTGCTTCTGCCTTGTGCGTGGCTATACGAGTCTGTGCCAACAAGCTGGCCGATTTGTAAGTCACTGTGTAACGAAACAATGGTTTCTCAATTAAAAAACAATCAGCCCAATAAGCTCTGCGGGAGGACCAGTAATTAGCCAGTCACTACCACGGCTGAGATTAAGTCTGTTGTGCAGCTATTTTATCAAACTGTGCACGACGACGGGAGTATTTAAGTGCCCACTGCTCATCTGGCATCCCCACGGCATGGCCACTGACCCACAAACTGAGCTTTTACTGCACTCCCAAAGCCCCAGCACAACTTTAAATAACATTAGAGTCGGGCACATACACTAGTCTCCGGTGTACAGGAAAATTAAAATGGCCTCCCCCATGGAAATCTGTTGGAGCCAAATCAATGTCAGACTGAAGATGGAAACAGTAACAGTTCTGTCAGATATCAGGCAATGTGCTAGATTTTAAATGTAGAAATAAGTTTGTGATTATGATTGTTCAAAACATCTTTTCAATACTGAGCAGAGCAAAAAACAAAGAAAGAAAGAATAACCTCAATTCACAATTTACAATAATCCTTTTATCTACCGCACAGCAGTTAAAGGAAACCTTTAATTCTCTTCACTCTAGTTTAAAATAATGAGATCAGTGTATGTATACAGTACAAGTCAAAATTCATGTGAATGGGTGAGAACTGTAAGTAATCTAAATGCTCGGTTTCAGACAGTTTTTCCTACTCTTGGCTCTGTATGCTTACAGGTATGGGCATCTCAGGCACACGGCTCAGGTAACGAGCACAGGAGCCCCTCCCACCTGCTGCTCAAACCTTCTGGTTATGAGAGACAGCCAATCAGAAGAAAGTGCACTTTGCTTCAGAGAAAAGTTGAAGTTAGGAGCTGCACCACAGCCCGGTATATGACATATGAGGATGATTAAGCCACTCCAATACGGTCTAAAGGGAACTTATAGCAACAACAGGCGTAAATGGGCAGGTAGCCAGTTTCGAAAGCACAAATCGAGAGTGAGCAAATGTCACCTGCAACGCAAAGCACGGCGAGCAAAACCGCTTTATACGAGCACGAGACTTACGAATAAAAATACGGAGCTTCAAATGTCGCACAAACACTGAAAAGGCTTCCCAGATAGCCGTGTAAATAAACACCAGGAAACATTAACATCTACCCCCGATGATGTTCACTGCTGCAAACGTCATCAACAAAATATGTTTCGTCATTATTATTTACCCATTTATGGCCAGTGACTGTAGACTGATGGCATTTTCTCACCCTGGTGTAGCTGAGTCAGTCTGTCAGCGGCTGAGAAACTGTTTCCATGGAGCAGCAGCACTCAGCATTGTTCATGGCTACATGCAGAGCTGCAATATTCAGGCCTAACCTGGATGAATGTATTCAAACTCCTTAATTTAAATGTGAAACGCAGCTAATCCTTTGTTTATACAGCAAAGTACACCAAGTGCTGTGTGCACAGTCAAAGCCTTCAAACAATCCTGCAAATATGTGTGATATCAGTCCAAGCTGTGCTGAGGTGTGAGACTAATCCTGAGTACCTGCTATCAAGAGAAGTAAAGATGTGGAACCTGATAAGGAAAAGAGCCACACTAGGCGGTGTGTGCAGAATTTCACTTGTTCAGTATGCCCGTGCTTTTGTGGAGCAGCAGCTTATGGCTGTCCTTGCAGCTCAGCTCACCTCCACCGTCATCTTTGTCTTCCTCCTGGATATTAATACCTCGAGTGCAACAGTGGGAGAGAGAGGGAGATCAAACAAGAGGGGCCGGTGACGAGCAGCTCATGCCACATTTCAGACTTTAGCATCTCAAAGCTCCTTGAAGAGACCGTTGTTGCTGTTTTTAGCGCAGCCACTAAAGTGACTTGGAAATAATGATGTCTGAAGCTGGTGACGTCTTTTAATGGGGAAAAAAAACCCCCAACAACAACAAGATAAGGCATCGTGAAAGGCCACACCTTCAAAACATGATGCTGGATGAAAAAGCATTTTCATTGAACTACCCAGTGACCCCCTCATGACCCATGGAAGGGGGGCACTGCCATCCTGGAAAAGACCACTCATAGGATGGTTAATGGACTAGTATTTGTGTAGCTCTTTTCTACTCTAAGCACTCAAAGCACCTTTTACTACAAGCCACATTCACCCATTCATGCAGCACTTTATTTTGTGCGTACTAAGTACTGTGAGTAAGTATGCATGGATGCATCAGACTTATGTTGCCCAAAAACACTTTAAAATGTGAACTGAAGGATCTAGAAATTCAACCACCAACCTTCTGATCAGAGATGACTAATCAGAAGGTTTTATAAGATAAATTAAATGCTCAATATCTAAAAAGATGGATGGACATATATAAAATTTGTAAAATTCTGCACATACATGCAGAGCAAGCAAATCTTAAAAGTATGATGCAGCCAAGCCACAGAGCACCAAAGAAGAACAACTTCGATCCAAACATGACTAAGGAATAGATGTGGGTGGGGGTGGGGGGTTGCTAGTACTTATGTTCCATTTTAGATTGTCAGATGTTAGATTCAACTCGTTGTCATTGTGCACACAAGGCACACAACGAATGGTTCCAGATCACTCATCCAGAGACGAGCATCTGCGGTCATGCAGCCAGAGACCGGCACTACCGTTAGGCAATGTGGTTTAAGTGTCTTGCCCAAGGACACAACGCAGCGCAGGGACAGGGGCTCGAACCGGCAACCCTCCAGCTGCAAGGCGAGCGCCTACTCACTGCCACAACATTTATCACTGTTAACTTCTAATATGCAAGACCTCCTCAGAGTGAGCTGGCTAGTCACTGTGTCCTGCAGATAAAAAGCAGCTTCCTGGTCTGGGTCTGTGTGTTGCATTTGATTGAGGATATGTGGAACTATCCGAGGACGCCAAGATATGATTGACAATAAAAAGATACAAACACATTTACACACTTTTGAGGTCCTGTCACGTGGGTTCGCACAGTTCAGCACATCCCTCTATTTGTGCTGCAAAGAGTTAGGCTAATCACCACAAATATTGATCTGAAGTAGCACTTTCGCCCAGCAGCAGCTCTCTGCTGTCAGCAGCACTGCAGCACGACACAGGGAGAGCCATCCGAAATCACAGAGGTGGCTGTGTGCAAGTGAAATACTCATTAGAGAAATCAATACTGCTGGATGGATGAAAACAGAAAAGGGTGCCTGTTACGCTCAGGTCTACACTGTCAATCAGGACTTTCACCTTTTTATTTCAGTTTTCTTAAGGTACCTCATATTGCAAAGCAAAGATATTGTAACACTAGAAAACCCTAACAATCCCCAATGAGCAAGCACTTGGAGACAGTGGGGAGGAAGAACGCCATTTAAACAGGAAGAGATCTGCAGCAGAACCAGGCTTGGGAAGGGGCAGCCATATCAGCCTTATCTCTATTTACGGCTCCACTATGAAAGAAAAATTGTAGCGGTCCTTGAACTAGACGTTTAACCGTTGCTAGTCGACACCAGAAATACTAGTCAGCTGAACGTTTCATTCTTATTTTATTAATGTACAATGATAGTTACTAGTTCAGAAATGTCACAAAACCAGTGAACATTAATCAGGGACTCAGTTCTGATTGATGGCTGTGCCAAATCGGACATAACGGGGCAGCGCTTTGCATCAGGAACAGAAAATGTCTATTATGACAGTCAATAATTGTATCTCATATACTCTGTCATAACAGATGAAAGCCAGTGCTCCATCATGCTTCGCCACTAGAAAAAAAAAAGGCATTTTTAATTGTTGTGAGCTGTAAACATGGCAAAGCAAAAGAGGAACGATGTTACTGGTGTAATGGAACTGTTAAATAAAATAACCAAAGACGGCCGATACACACCGGCCACTGCCTGTTTACAGCCATTTTTCGGATTGTGTCAATTTGCACCTATTTCCAGGTAACATCACGTTATGAAAGCCAAAGCACACCAGACAGTAGTACAGCAGACTGTAGGTGTCGTCTGTCATTAACAGCAAAGACTGCATGACTCTAAATGCCAAACCAGTGCTACACTAAAAGTCTGGGACCAAACTTCCAAGCCTGAAGAAAATCTGCTGCATTCATTCAAATAGTTTATAGAGATTTCCACACACATTATCAGGCCATCGAGTTATTACTACATTACTCTGATTTTGTCGTTTACTTCAGTAAGTTAGAGGTTGAAAACACCAAACAAACAAGGTCATCTGAATGCAGAAGCAAAATGTGCCCTGCTGTCCCAAAGCATGTCTAACACGCACTGAGCAGAATGAAGCTGTAATTAGCAGAGCGTTAAATGCTCCGGTGCTACAGCCACTGCTGCTGGAGGCTTCGGGAACGGCCGGCCAGCCAGCAGACAGCCCACCAAGGTCACCTGTCATGCGGAGGCCTGAGCAGCTGCTAACTGTCCTGTACGGTAAACTGGAGCAAACAGGGAGAGCCGCAGTGTGAACGGCACACAGGAACTAACAACAGCTGGGCATGCATGTGCCGCTTACTAACCAATGAAAATAAATATTTGCTTTGGTGAGAACAAAGGGAGGGTGTGAATACATAAACATACTCTATGTATGTGTGTGTGTGTGTGTGTGGGGGGGGGGGGTGCAGCTTAATTTTCCCAGAAGCTTTTTGCTGACTACATAAAGCACAGCTCCTGTGAACATGTTTTGTTTGGGTGTTTCTGCAGGGTGTGACACAGCAAAGTGATCCTTTAACCTCCAAAAAAGGCAGGCGCACACACACACACACACACACACACACACACGGCTGACTCACCCAGTTTTAAAGCCGGGTAGCTCTGCATGTCTGCTTCTTATTAGGAACGCCTCACAGTAGGGTGACAAATCAAAGATTTTACTTGCAGCAGTTTCTGTTTCCCACTATCAGCAGATCTTTAAGACACGCCAAAAAAGGAGCAAAACATCAAATGTTCCTTCACTCTCATAACCCATAAACATCCATCCATCCGTTCTTCTTCCGCTTATCCTGTTCAGGATAAGCGAGAGGCAGGGTACACCTGTACAGGTCACCAGCCTGTCGCAGGGCCAACACAGAGAGACAGACAACCATCCACACATGTCTTTGGACTGTGGGAGGAAACCCACACTGACACAGGGAGAACATGCAGACTCCTCACAGAGAGAGGGCAAGGGGTCTGGGCCAAGGTGGAATCGAACCCAGGCCTTCTGGATGTTATTCTAACTGTGAGGCAGCAGTGCTAACCACCACACCACCATGCTGCCCCCATAAACACTCATTAAAAAAAAAATGAAGCCAACTGAATTGGATTTTATTGGTACATTTGCAAACTTGTACTTCTTAATCAAATACCAGCTGCACTTATGTCGTGACTGAGAGGATATTTGCATGCCCGACACAACACTGCAGACTAGAAATGATCCCAGCCTACATCTCATGGTCCATGCTGAGCTGTGTTGAGATTAATATGGGCACACTGAGTCTGCAAAGGTTAAGAGGACATAAACAACCACAATGTGTTTAACTGAGATTGAGAATCAAATTGTGGCGGTGGAGTGTATGTGAATAAGATGTTTTATTTACCCACTATTTTGGGTTTGTTATGTAACTGAGCGAACAAGTTTTCCACCTGCTGTGGGTTCTAGTTAGAAGGTCCGATGGTCCCAGCAGAACCTTTTTTTTGAGACGCTGCTGAATGATATCTGGGACCACAGTGGCACATAGACAGTGAGTCAGGGCCAGAGTAGCTGGTTGACAACAAATGAGAATTTCAAAATCAAAGCATGGGGACGGTCAGCTAGTTAGCTGCAGATGACATCACTCTCACAGTTGAAAATAAAACATGAAAAAGCTAAAATGAGTCACCATCCAGCTGAGTGAGCAAACAAAGTAAAGTCTGTGTGCATGTGGCTAAAGACTGAATGGGCAGATCTTATTAGAGTAAAAATGTGACACTCACACTACGAAACAGTGACAATATTTTTACCTACATGCCTGACAGACATATCTGCGAGCAGTGTTTGGAAGTAAATCACAATGTAACAACGTAACAGAAATGAAATCAAAGAATAAAAACTGTTTTACTCAATTAGTGAGAAAAATGTAATTAAATAGACAAGTTTATATGTCAGACAGAACAATCACTGTCATGTGGCTGTAGCTCAGGAAGTAGCGCAGATCAACTACTAATCGGACGGTTGGCGGTTCGATTCCGGGCTGCCTGCCATAGTATCCCCGTTGTGACACATGGAAGTGCAACACCACCTGTTTACACATGGATGTCTCCATGTGTAAACAGGCTTCATTCATTTGGCATTCAAATTTGGACCATTGTCTTTGACTGATCTTGTTTGAATTTGCTCTCAAGTGACAGTAAAATCAATCAGATCAGCGTGCACTGGTCTGAACACACCAAGACCAGGAGCGCCTTTCAAAGCCGGAAACTCAACAACATTTCCCTCTGAAATCAGGAAAGGGCTCTAACATCACTGCACAGGGTAAAGCTCTACTACCATCCACCTACAGCATGTTGGGGACGAAAACACTCCACAGAAATGTATTTAAAAGGTTACATTACTTTGATTACATCTGTCACTGCATTTTTAAACACTGTCCACCAGAAAAATATTTCCAGCCAAGTTTAACTGTGCATCAGTATTAACGTTTCTCTACCAGTAACCTCTGCAGTACACACCGCCTTTCCGCAGAGGTAAATCGTGTTTTTGTGGGTGTTGTGTGACACTTTGAATCTGTCTACTCATGCTTCTCATAGGTCTCTTGTTTCGACTTCCTCGGGACAGCTGAATGCAGCCTCTCACTGAGCATGCGAGGCGAGGTAGGGCAAGTAAACACACATGGCTGAGCAACAGCAACCAGGAACAAATGCATATAGATGTATATAGCATATGATTAACTCCTACAATGATTTTTTTTGCTCCAAAGGGAGCTCAACCCCAGACTCATGGAAATACTGCAGGTGGGCCTCATGATAATAAAACTGTAATTACATTTGAACTAACCAGCAAATAGATATGATTAAATATTTATATTTTAGAAAGCAATCAAAAGTATAAAACAAAAGCAACATGTTCTTGTTTATTGATATATACTGACTTATATTTGTCCTGATATGTATTTTATAACCACTCATTAGCAGTCAAATAGGCCACATTAATAATGGCTTTTGGCTCCCAGCACAAACACATTTTAAACTAGAGCAGCAAAAGCCGATCAAAATGAATCTGAGCCGTGTTTGCGTGGGTCAGAGAAGATCTGCAGATTTCACATTAGGCTAGAAGACTCTGGGAACAGCAGCTGTGAGCAACAAAGCGCACTTGAAGGCAGGCTGAAACAAGCGTGACCGAGCTGCCGAAGGGCTCAGACACTGCTGGTGTGACCAGATGCGTTATTACGAGTCAAAAGTCAAATACAACAGAAGGAAAACCAGCCGACAAACAGAAGGAACCAGTGCTTACTAAGCTAAAATAAAGACCAGGGTTGGCATTAAGCAGTAGTGCAGAGCAGCACTTAAACAGCAGCAGAGCACACGGCTGCAGATGAGCACAGTGCATATACTGTGTTGTTGTTGTTGCCTCTCCGGTGCACCTGTTGTAACTTTGACTTGCACGAACCCAGATGAAATGGATTCACAATTGCGTAACCTTCCTAACTACCTTTGTGTTACACTGCGATGATCACGTGTTGCCTTAATTGTTTTTGAGAAGTGTCGATTTCAAAGCCTGAATTCACACTTTCCTAAAATCGTCATTGACTGAGCAGTGAGGGGTTTCAGAGGTACTGCAAGTGCAGTAACTTCACTCGGTGTAAAGCTACAAACCAAACGCACAAAAAGCGGTAAATATTTCTCGAAATAATATTATTTACTTTACTATTATTATTTTATTTGAGTTACTGACTGGATCGTTAAGTATAATTCATATAATGGGAATCTCTGTCAATGGGGCTTTCGCTCATGTATGATTGGAATATAACAGAAATAAATAAGAAGGTTGAAAATAAAGGTTTGAGAATCATTTCTGGGCAGCAGCAAAGTGAACTCCAGCTAAAGGCCCTCCGATCTTTCCACGTTTACTGTACCGCAATTATCCCAGTCCAACTTTGAGCGCTGGACCCTCAGCCTGCGGGAGCCTGACACTGATGAGTGTGTCACGATGACAGTGTGAAATTGTTCCAGCATCCCACTGGCAGCCACTGATGAGGACGTGAAGCTAAACACAAAAAAGCAGACGGTGGTTTCTAAGCACGGAGCGGTCTCCGTGGCCGTGTTGTGGTTGTTGCGGGATTACCGGACAGCAGCCAAGCGGCTAACTAACTAGCTTACGCAGCTCCGCTGCTAACCTGACAGCCGAGCCGGCCCGGCTCAGCCCCTGACAACCTGCCCGACTCGTTTCCAGGGCGAGGTCTCGCGTGGGCAATGGTGTCTTTCCACTCTCTCGGGTGTACTTTACCTTGTCGCTGATATTGTCGGCGCTGTCAGGGTCTCCTCCGACTCCGCCTCGCTTCCTCAGCTCCGTCATATTTCGCTCGTTTTTCCGCCGGGACGTGAATGTGTCACATAAGCCGACTCCGGGGGAGGGGGAGGAGGGAGGGAATCCGCGCTTCTTGTTTGTAGGTCGAATAAAGTCCCGTTTTTTGTTTTGCTTTTTCAGTCCGTCTGACTTCTCGGTGCCGATCGAGAAGAAGGTCAGCTTTCCTGAGAGTCAGTCAGCGCTCCTGCACAGCTCCGCAGACTCCACTGCGTGTGTTTGTTTATGACCGCAGTCCCTGCTCTCCTCCCACCGCCGACAAGCCCACGGAGCGACGGCAGACCCCTTCCTGGCGTGACTTTCAAAAATAAAAGCCTTGCTTAAAATGACTACACGTATGGAGAGGCGTTCTCTGGAAATTCAGAGCAGTGTTGGCACACACTTGCGACGAACCATTCGCATTTCTTAAAAAAAAAGACTCCACTATTGCACAATAATCTTTTAAACAATATTACAAACTCCCAAACATTTTAAAGGCTTTTTCAAAAAATATTTTACTAAACATGCAAAAGAAAGGATTATAAGGAAGTAGTTATGTGAACACTTTTTAGCTTCTTCTGTCAGCTGCTCCCTTTAGGGGTCTCCACAGGGGATCATTGTCTCTTCTTAACCTAGCCTCAACAACTCTTTGCCATATCTTCATGGTATGGGTCATCAGCTTTATCCCTCTGTAGTTACTGCACATAATAATACATGAAAATCTGTATCAGTACACTTCTCCATTCCTCAGACACCCTCTCACTCTCCAAGATTGTGTTAAACAGTCTGGTTAAAAAGTCCATGGCCCTCTCACCTACACATCTCCATACCTGCACAGGTATGTCATCTGGACCGACTGCCTTCCCACGCATCCCCCTCTTTATAGCTGCCCTCATTTCCTACTTACTAATCATCTGCACTTCCTGATTCTCTAACTGTCCTCCATCCATTCTCCTCACTCTCATTTTCTTCATTCATTAACTCCTTAAAGTACTCCTTCCACCTTCTCAGCACTCGTTGGCACATTTCCGTCTCTATCCTCAATCACTCTAACCTGCTGCGCATCCTTTCCAGTTCAATCGGTCTGCCTGTCCAATTGATACACGTCACTTTCTCCTGCCATAGAATCCAGCCTCACATCCAACCTTTTCCTTTGCCACAGGCACCTCTCTCTTTGCCGTATGCGTAGCATCCCAGTACTCCTATCTACTTTCTTCATCTCCCTGATTATCCCATCTTTTATTTGCCAGACTTACTCTGAATACTTTCCTGCACTCCCTCATTCCACCACCAAGTCTCTTTGTCCTCTGTCTTCTGTCCGGAGGATGCACCAAACACCTTCTTGGCAGTTTCCCTCACCACTTCAGCTGGACTTTTATACTGTGCTCATATATTGATGGACAGTCTGGCTATGCACATAAAGATCTTATAATGTTTTTTGTTGGTGATGTGGGGCTGGAATGCATATTATATTATTGTACTTGTATACTGGATATTTATTTATATATTGTAGCTTATTTATCCTAGTGAACAGCAGATGAAAATTAGTCAGCAGTGAAAGCTGAGCGCAGACATCGTGTCTCTGATGGCATTAGTGTTTTGTGAATGGTCCTTGACCAATAAAAATCATAAATAATTACTGGAACTTTGTTAAGTGTGCAAGAAAAGGCAAGTGGAGTCCAAAACAAACCAAACCTACACACATGAAGTGTAAAATATCTGCAGTTTCATATTTACCCCTAAAAAAGAGAGAAGTTTAGTATGCTGCTCACGTAAAGGAGAGGTTTTATTTTGAAGTGGAAGCCATGAGACTTCCGGTGTGAGTCTGTGTGTCTTTGAGTGGCTTCACACAGGTCTGCTGCGGTGGTGTAGACACACACACACACACACACTCTCTCTCCCTCAGTCGGTCCATACCGGGCTGACCAGCTCTGCCACACGCTGCAGTAATCCGCACCAGGGTCCTAACTTAGACACACCCCTGTCTGGACTATTTTTGTGAGGAACCCCGCTGGCATGATTTCCTCTGCCCGGTTCACAAATCCACCCTCAGCACAACTAATCGTTCAGCGCAACCGATCACCCTGAAACCGTCATTTTTAAAGTTTTGCTGGCTTTGCCAGAAGCAAAACGAACCCATATTTTTCTGTCAGTCACTGACAGCAGAAAACGATCTGCTCTGTATTTCAGCACCACAGGAAGTCCCGTTATTCTGTCACATTCACGATTCTAAAGCTTTGCCATGTTTGATAATCACGTTTGTATATGACAGAAAGTTAAAGCATAATGTCAGAGCTTTCTCACGGGTGTGAGGTCATACACCTAACCTTAACTACTGTTTGGTTTTCCTCAGATTGCTCCTTTTGGGCCCTCTCCGGTTTCTCACTCACATTTTTCTTAATTCCTTTACTGGAAAGAAGCTCAAACGTAGAAATGAAGCACGTACCTTTGGTGGTAAACAGCAAACATTATTTATTGAAATGAAATTAAAAAGAATAAGTACCAGATCTATTGCATTATTGTAACATTTTGTTTCTGTAACAGGGGGACGGGGAGATTACTCTACTGTGGTTTTTTTTCTCTTGTAGGATGTAATGAACACAAATATACAAGGAACATTCAGCTATCACAGATTGCACACCAGATACTGTAGTAATGCAGTCTAATACAAGACCACCAAAATAATCCAAGATTTCTCCTTTTCTTTTCTTTTTCTACTTTCAGTTAATCCTTAATTTTTTTTTCCATAGAGTACAAAAGTGCACCCAGAGTTGGGGACAGGATCTGCGGCTCTGTACACAAACCTGTTGCTCAGGACAACCCATCAAACAACGCCTCAAAGGAAAAAAACAAAAACAAAAATATAAATCCAGCAAAAAGAGAGAGAATCTAATGCCGAACATGTACAATGCACTGACACAGAAAGTCAGCTGTGTTAATAGACATGCAACAAGTAACAAAACTTGCTGAAATCACAATAATTGTTAAAAAAAAATCTAAACCCAGTTATAATTGCATAAATACTTTTTACAGTTCATTTATCAGCTGTGAAATGCACCTCAGTTAGAACAAAAAAAAAACTGCATTCAATAAAAACTTTTTTTTTTTAAGTTTTGTTTTCTTGTTTTTGTACACGTGAAGGTTTCAAAGGAATCCTCGATTGATAGAAGCCGACTCGGCCGTTTCAGCTGGATGGCATGATTGCACGCTAAAATTACAGTACAGAAAGGCAGAATGATATAAAGGAGGACAGTAACATGAGTGCATATTATATTACAACATTAAAGAGCTGTGTGGATGAACATTAAAGTACTTTCTTTTTTCAAAAATGCCTGTGAAGACTAGTGGGACATAAAAAAGGAAGAAAGCAGCACTTGAATGCACCGTTTGCCCACAGAACCACAAAGTGAGCGGGACAGGGAGGGATGTGCATCTTTACAAAAAGAGTCAAACATGGATTTGTGGTGACAAACGATCAATTTACATATAAAAAAACAACAACATGTAAGCAGATAAAACCTCTGATATTACTGCCTCAGCAGGGCAGGGACACGCGTTTAAACTCCTCCAAGGACTTTTGACATTTTCATGTTTCCTCTTGTCTGCTTTCTATTAGGCAACTACAGAAAACCACATTTAGTGCAGCAACGATTGCCTAAAACTGTTGCTTGTTGGTTTTTCCGATGTTACGTGTTACTTATTTTCCAAGCTATTAAGCAAATCCATAAAAACTCTAATGCAGCCTTTTCCAAACCTTAAATCACAACTCTCATCATCACACAAGCAGAAAATAAAGTCAATTAAAAGTTGCCATTAATTTTTTTTTTGCTCTCCTAATGATTTATTTGTTGACCTTGAAGCTTCTCTAACAACTTTATTTTTCAAATTAAGTTCTTTCAAACTTTTAGCGAGATATGGGGCAAGTTCACAATCTGAAACAGGTCAGAAAAGGAATAATAATAATAATAATAATAATAATAGTAATTCATTTTTAAGTTCTGCTGCTTTAATTACTTCAGATTAATTTTAAAACGTAACCTAAGCACAGTCAAAAAGTCATTTAAGATTCCACACATATTTTCCTATCCACTTAATTCTTATAAAATGTGAAATTTTTAAGAATTTTAATTAATTGCAAAAAAAAAAAAAAAAGGATTATCTAAAACTTGAACTGAAGCATTTTTAAGGCAAAATTTCCTCCTCTTAAATGTTTTTGATTTCACTGTTAAGATAAACCAAAAACAAGCAAAAACCCCATAACAGTCACTAATCTGATGGCACTAATGACACCCCATAGCTCTGAGTTTCTCTGCAGATAACTTGGTGCTATTTTAATTTAATAATCTAATTCATTTTTCATTTAAAAATAAAATAAAGCACCAAATGCATTTAGACAAAATTAATGAATTCCAGGCCATTAAAATGAATCTAACTGGTCTAACTGGGCCACATAATGTGCCCTTGAGTTAAAGTGAAGGGCATGAGCGCCATTTTATGCTCTACAGTGTCACATTAAAATCCATGTTGTCTCTGCAGGACTAACAAGCATGTTATATGAAATCACAGCACTGACATAATGCTAATAAAAGAAACCTACAGACTCCTTTGCAATTCAGTCAGCCTGTCGTTGTCGTTACAGACAAAACACGCCAAGATTTATTAAAACTCCGATGGCCCGAGTTACTATTTACAGCTCGACATATAATCTGAAACATCTCTAAAAAGGTGCTTGGCTGCAGCTCCACTGCGTGAGGATAACGTGTGTTGAGATAATGCCACAGGGGAGGAAAAATCCAGCAAAATCTTATACAGAAACCAACAAGATAAATAAACAAACCCCCCAAACTACAGTTCACGAGGAAGTCCCTTTTCTGTGTGCATTCAAGAAGCTGCTTTGAAGCCGTACGATGATGGACGATGAATGTGCAGCAGCAGGACACACGCGTGTTACTTTAAGCTATTTTTACACCAGACAAACCCTCGATTTTTTTCTGTCTTAAAAAACAAATACCACTGAAGAGGGAACCACAAAAATAAAAGGAGTGATATGAACATAAGAAAAATGAACATGATAATGTATCCAGTCTTCAGAAAGCAGCAACAACTTAAAAATCTCCAAATGGGAATTGACATACAGGACCAAACGGATGATAGGTTAAAAAATAAACATCATAACTGATACAACGAAACAATTTGGCAATAAAAAAGAGGAAAAGACAATCGGAGAGGACATCTGTGTGTGTGGTGGTGACGGCGTGACGCTGTGGGCAGCACACTCGCACAATAATCACAGGTCTGTAAACAACATAACGACCGGGAAATTATAAAGAAGTAATTTTGCATAACTAGACCCACTAGTACGGTCAACCCAGAGACATTAATCATTGACATTCATCTCTCTCCCCTCTGTGTTATTCCTCGCCGTGACTTGTGAGGCAAACTACACACAATCATTTTTTCTGTTTTTTAAAGCCAGAAGTGGTTAGTCACAACGCTATGTTACAGGCATTTCTTTTCTTTTCTTTTTTTACCTCTTTGACCTTATTATTTTTTGTTCTGTGTTTGCTCCTCTTACAGTTAAAAAGGCCATGGTAACTATTTACACTATCAACAAGTTTTCATTTTAATATCTTGCGGTGAAAGCTGAAAGATTTTTCCCTGTTCCTGATCTCTAAGCAAAGATGGCGGGTGATTGATTCGTGCGTGACCCCCCCCCCCCCGGTGAGTGCCGGTGGTAAAAGTGGGGACAGAGTTTCTTTCCATTTCCTTTCAGATCTCTTGTCCTCCTTCATATCCCTTCTCCTTCCCTGAGCTCCACCACCGTAGTCGAATCATTCCCTCCTGTCAGTGCGTTACAGTACATGTGGTTACTGAGGGCTGAGGGGGACAGAGTTTTGGGAGATGCAGAGGGAGTCGAATGGAGGACCGAAATGCTCCTCAGGTCATCGGGAGGGGTTTCTTTTGCTGCTGGCGGCGGTGGAAGCGGAGCTCAGTTTCTGCAGCCGTCCTCGACGCTTCGCTCATGTTGGAGGTTGTAGTAACAGTTCTGACAAACACGCACAGGTGACGAGATCTTCAGCCTTTTGATCTCTGACTGGAAGCGACTGCACCTGCAACACAAGGTGAGATGAGGCGGACCTTTGTTTTTAATGCGCAGGAGAGAGATGAAGATGATGTAACCTGAGTATTTAAACCCACTCACTGAACTGAAAGACTAACTGACCTAATGAAGAAAAAAAAAAAAAAAAAATATATATATATATATATATATATATATATATAAAATCATACAATAAAATCCCCTGTTTACAGAAGATCTCAGTCACACAGGCCAAGAAGCTGGTCAGCAGCTCCACTGAGTGGCTGCTGGAGGCTGCTGGCTGTCAGCTGGAGAAACTGGTTGCAAATGGAGCACTGCACTAAAAACCTGGTGATCACATTGGGTAGGAAGAAGGTTGCTGCTGTTACCCGTAGTTTGCATGAAACACTTGCACACTTTGTCTGCAAATGCTTACCGGCCACTCAGCAAGCGGTAGTGAAACTTTAAAAAAATAGATGCAAAATGGAAAAGGAGACCATTTGCCCTCAAAGTTAAAGTGGGTCACACTTGACAGTTTCACTACCCCTCACAGAGCAGCTGACCAGTGTTAGCAGACAGTCGGAGTCCTCCATACAAACTATGGGCAACCACAGTAACCTGCTTGCAATCACAAGGTTTTTGGTGCATCACCCTCTTTGCAACCAATTTGAACCAAAACAATCGCAAGAAGGTTTTTTGGTAAAGCACCATATACCTTTTTCCAACCAGCAACCGCTCGCCAGCTAGTTCGGGATTGCACAGTTTTCCCTAGTGATCAGTGGTGCAATGCAAACATTTTGATTAACGTACTGTATTAATAAGTCATTAGTAGAATATTTCGCTGAGGAGAAATAATGAATACAAAAAATGTATTTTATGACTACCTGGAACAATATGCAGTGGAGTGCACAGATAAAATAAAAAAGGACCCAGGATTGAACTCTGAGGAACACCAGAGTTAAAAGCTGCTAAGAATGAGGTGAAAAACGAGGCGTGAAGAAACTGTCTGTGGGACAAAAACCATGTAAGAGCTGTGGCTGCAATTTCCATTAACATTTTAAGACCTTCGATCAGATTTTTTGTTTTTTGCCAAACTTGGTTAAACGATAAATGGAGAGTATTTAGATTATTCACATAATTAACTAATGTAAAAATATCTTTAAATCCATATTATTTATAGGATGCAAAATGTAACTGGTTTCCTAGATGTTTTAGCAAGGACTTGTGTACCAGTAGTGTGTGCCTTACACACAGTCTTCCAGAAGAATTTGTAATGGTTAACATCAAAAATGTAAAATGTAAAAATGTCTGTTTTGGCAATTTCTGGTATAACAATGACATAAATGCATCCCTGGGGGAAAACGATCTTACTTCTGGCAAAAGAGCTGCCCGCAGTTCCTACAATGGTGGCGTCGCTCAGTAAGCGAGAAGCGGACCGTACAGCCGGAACAGCTGTCCACGACCTCGTCCTTCACCCAGTGATCTGCTGCAGAACGGCCGGGCTGGTCACTGACCGACCAGCTAAACACTCTGCCACGGCCGTCACCCACCAGGATCTTACTGTGGTCCCTGAAGGGAGGAAAAAGCACAGAGAAGTGGTAATACAGGAAGAAGAAAGGCTGGATTGGAGAAAAGGAGGAGAAAAAGAAAATCGGTTTTCACTTTGGCTGGATTTATGTATGCTGATCTCTTCCATATGCTTTTTAGAAGAAGATGCCAAAGGAATATGAGTGTTTAATAAAGCAAACTAATTTCCTCTTTGTCACTTTGGTTTGACTCGGCTCTCTTACTTGGAGATGGCGAGGGAGGTAATCTCAGCTGGGTGAGCGTTGTCCTTGCGATCAAAAGCCGTGTGCATGGTGAGCTTGCTCCGGAAGACCAGCTGGCGCTCCCATCTGTAGCCTGTGAGCGCACAAAAACAAACGCTTACCAGGCAACATTTTAACACCAGTCACTAGATCAGTGGACTCCTCTTCAACGACAGAACAATCCTTTGAAACACAGTAAAACAGTTTATTTTTGTTTCGCAGCTGCTGGACACCCACCTGCCCTGAGCTGGTTATAGGTCCGTGCCTCCATGGCGGAGGGATGCAGCGGCTGAGGGGCTGAGGCCTGGCTTGAGTGAGCTGGGTGAGGGCCCTTAGCCTGGCCTTCAGAGTAGTTCACAAACACGAAGCCATCCTTCTCATCTATGCTGAGGGTGTCTGACCAGCGGTGAGAGTCGTCAGAGCCGCTGTCCATCGACCAAGATGCTCCTGTTTGGGCCGAGGGACCTTAAGAGTATTAATCAATTACTAATAATCTATCTCTGAGGGAACATTATACACTAAAACGCAGCAAAGTCAGTGCTGATGATGAGATCTGGATTTTACTGCTCTTACATGTCAATACCAGTGGTCTGGTTCACAGACTTCAGTCTGACAGAGACGGTGGAAGGCCAAATGCTGTTACACGGGACAGAATTACAG